>ML783867.1:13527-26970 GCA_009831015.1 Picea engelmannii | reverse complement strand
TTACTCATACAAATTAATAAGAAAAGTTGAGACATATACTATTTGCTTATAGCAAAGATTAATAAGAAAAGTCATTTCTCACTCTCTCTCTCACACACACACACACACACACACACACACATATATATATATATATATTCAATGTACTCATACAAATTAATAAGAAAAGGTAATTATCATAGTTGCACGGAATGACTCTCATCATTTCCAATGTTTATGAAATTAGTTTTTGAGGTTTCACGAGTTTGAGAAATAGTAGGGAAAGCTCTCAATTGATTGAGAATTTGGGAGTTTTTTTGGGAGCTTCAACGTGAAGAAAATGGGAGCTTGAGAACTAGTTTCGGAAATAGAAAGCTTTAAATTAAAATCTATTAAATTAAAATGTAAATATTTTTATTCGATTATTACAAATACATAATTTATTAAAAATATTTTCATTATATTTATTTAAAATATCACTATAAAACAAACACTACACTACACTACACTAAATATTATTAAGTAAAAAATTTTAATACTACTCACTTTATAGTTGTGGATATGAAATTTTTTTAATGCATATGTGTTTTTCTTCAAGCCCACACTAAACATGAAAGTAGAATAAATCAATACCCTATCCATGGGAAGCATTTGCCATATCATTGATTTTTATTGTATTTTCAAATTACAAGAGTATTACTATTTAGCTTTTTCCAATCAAAATAAGAATAATGCTTCAAATTTACAAAGATGTTTGAAGTTTATATATGTAAAATTTAATTTTTAAAATATGTTAAAACTTTATAGATGTATTTTCAATTTTGTTTCTTATTTTATAATTAATTTTTTTATGGATGTTAAACTTTCAACACTGTGTTAAATATATTCATTTAATTATTAATACAGATTAAATTAGTAATTACATTTCGTGTAAAATTGAGAGAATCTTCTACTCATTCTAAACACTCGTATCCACATTCTCAATATTCCACATTCTCATGCAATATATATAAGTGAGACATATAATATTCGCTTATGGCATAAGTCTAATAAGAAAAACCATTTCACTTTTTAAAGTCATATACAAAAGTATATAGCATAATGACGTTATCCTTGTCATAAAGGATTTCCACCTACTACCCTAAGTTGCTTACAAATACTAGCTCATGCATTTCATATTATAAAAGAGACTATTTTAAACTCGTTGTGCGTTAAATCTTAATAAATCTCAATTCTCATGCCTAAAGTAATTTGATGTATCTATGTTCTAAACCCATAGAAAGATTAGAGATACAAAATGTATTCGTTCATCAAATGATTAGAGATACAAAATGTATTCCTTCATCAAATGAGCCTAATTGAAACGATTCTTCCATGAAATCGCCTTTACCATCCCAAAAATTGTGGGCAATTATAAATCCAAAAATTCACTTTCCATTGTTCATTTGTTAATTTAAACACGTTATTATTTAGTGTAATTTTGAAAGGTTTTTTTTTTTTAAGTTTTTTTTTTTTTAATGAAGGTGGTAAAACTCATCATAATTTAATTATCAACTAGTAAGAAGGATAACTATCACTAAGTGCTATCTGTGAACACTAATAGACTTATTAGTATTAATTCAATGAAAACCATGTCATCTGAAATAATCCATTGGTGGTTAGTAAGGGGGAAAACTTTCACTCTTGCTAGATTTCTTTGGATCTTGGGCCGAAATTTTTCATAAGCTTTATATTCAATACGTTTACAATTTATATATTTAGAAAATTGAATGAAATAACGGTTAAGCTTGTTATTTTTTTACAATCTACTCTATGATTGCTTCGAAATGTATTTGAATTAAATCCTTATCCAAATATTGTAAAATAAATTTTTGGAAAAGTTTGCAACCAACAATCAATGTAAATATAAAAGGCCAAAAGCTTCAAGTAGGTGAAATGAATCACTTGGCATCAAAGGGATAGCTCTATTAAAGAGAATGCTTGCATGTGGAGAAGACTTTCCATGAGCCAAAGCCATATACAAATATTGTAAGTGACTAAGAATGCATTAGAATCTCATTTGAGAGTGCATAGCTCACCCTATGTAATAATATCCTCGATAAGAATTAAATCTCTTGGAATGTTGGTTTTCTCATATGGATTTTCAAAGTAAAAATCCATGTTGTATCATGGTGTTAATGGCTACATATGCTTATTTTAGCTCTATTTTTAATGTATTCTTGCATTCTATGTAAACCACAAGAAATATCTCATAGATGCAATTAAATTCCTAGTTCTATTCATTAGTTTAAATAATAGCTTCAGTATGGAAATTGATTACATGGTTGGTTGATTAGTTTATCACAACAAACTTAGGCTTATGTATTCATTGGTCTTTGTTCAATCATTATCTTGTTGAGTCACTAGATCACTAATCGGTAGTGAAAGCCCTCCCTCCCCATTTTTGCTCACTAGATGGAAATGATTCCCCTTTAATTAAATTAGTTTGTTTCACTTAAAGCTATTCGACCTCAACCATAGCCTAATATATCATTGATTCACTATCATTTTAATTATTGGCAAAAAAGCCATAACCTTTCAAGTTTTGAAGGCTCCCATAGTGATATGCATTCCCATAAAGGTGTTTTTCATTTGTGGTGGCTATTGATTGGGCATTTATGTACAGGAGAATTTCTAGGTTGATGTGGTGTGTTTTACCTACAACATGCACCATTAGATATCTCAAAAGAGTATTTGCATGCAACCATACATAACTACATTGTTTCCTTTCAATTGAATCTTCCATGCATTCAATTATTGCTAGAATATGTATGTGAACGAGAAGATTAATGATTGGATTAAGAGCTAGGCATGGGTTTTGTTATAAAAGAGAGTATGTCCTCTAGTTGTATTTTCACATGTAATTCCACAATGCATGTCATTTGACTCATTTTTATCAGGAATGGATCATTATATAGTTTTTCATCTATCTTGGTAGTTTATGGGTATGTAGAAAATTGGAGGAATTGACTTGTAACACCCATTTTAGTGACATGTCCCAATTTGGAAATTTGGGGTTCATAACCTTCTAGATCCATTTGGATGCATCAAATGAAAATTTCTAGGGTCAAAACTTTGCAAGTATAGTGCACATCCCATCCACACTATTCTATACACCAAGACCTTTCCAACGATGCAAAAATCACCTCAATCAAAGCTCACATGTGAAAGTTATGCCTCCCACAAGTTACCTACCTTGTTGACCACCATGTTACCGAGTATATGCCATGTCAACATCCAATACTCACACATGTGGGGCTAGTCACATGGAAATTTCAAGAATACTATAGAAGTTCCAAAAACCTTATCACTAATTGAGTGTTAAATCTTGCAAAAACCCTAACCCTAGATGGCTATTAGGATATGTTAAATATTGGGCCACTAGGAGGAGAGGGAGTTTCATTATTTAGTATTGTACTTGTTCCATAGTTGACAAGAGAATCTAGGAGTGGGATTTGTGATAATAATAGGGGATGAAGAAGATGTTTTAGCAACCATTAAGGTCACAGTGTCATAGGAAACTCCATAGTGAGTGCCTATTTTTTTGTACTTAATGCAAGAATACAATTGTTCTTGATGTCGACTCAACTACGACTGACTCGATTGTTCATTATCTAGTTGAAACGACCATGTTATGGTACCATAGTATGGGATACATTTGGGAAAATGAACTTTGAGTTATGCACAACAAAGGTATGGTTGAAGGTTTCCATGATTGTAATTTAGAAGTTGATTTTAGTGAACATTGCATCTATGGAAAACAAAATCATGTGAGATTCCCATATGGAGCTACACGGGAAAAATATATGCTAGAATTAATACATAGTTATGTGTTGGGGCCTATAATAGTTCCATAACTAAGAGGATATTTGTATTATGTCTCCTTCATAGATGATTTCTCTAGGAAGACATGGATGTATTTCCTGAGGAGGAAATATGAGGTTTTTGGTAATTTCAAAATGTTTAAATCTCTTGTGGAAAACTAGATAGATAAGAAGATCAAGGTGCTAAGAATTGAAAATGAAGGTGAATTCTATGATAAGTAGCTTGAGAAATTATGCAATAAATGTGGCATAACACACAAAAACACCACTCCATGTACTCCTTAATAGAATGGGGTTGTTGAAAGAATGAACAAGATGTTCATGGAAAAGGCAAGGAGCATGCTATGCGGTTGTAGGATAGCACAAGAATTATGGGTAGAGGTAGTCGACACTGCTCGTTATTTGGTAAATTGTCTCCTTAATCAACTCTAGTTGACTCAAATCCACATGAGGTATGTTTTGGTAAGAATCCATCACTCACACAACTGAGAGTCTTTGGCTATGATGCATTTGTGCATGTTTCCAAGGAAAGGAGGAACAAGCTAGACAATAAGGCAGTCAAGCGTATTTTCATTGGATACGAGGAAGGAATGAAAGGATATAAGATATGGGATTAGGTAATAAGGAACATGGTTTAAATTTGAGATCCGATATTTAGGGAATTCAAATGTACTTCCATGACTAAAGGGGATCAAATGGAGAAAGAACCAAAGAACCAAGTGTTTGAGATGAAGAACAAAGAACAAGATTCAAACGAGTCAATTGAATTAGATGAAGAGGCATAAACATAGAATTTGGTTGTAAGGAGGTCTGGTCCAGTAGAGAAACCAGTTGAAAGGTATAGTCCACCTGACTTTTGTTATGCACTCATATTAGTTGTTGGTTGAAAAACCAACTGATTGATTCCAAGATAAGTGTGATGAACCGTTACAACCTAAGGTTCCAAAAATATCTACCACTAATGACAAGCCCAAGTTTATTAGGGAGGCACTTGACTCGATAGAGGTAAACTCTGGAAGGATGCCATGGTAGAAGAAATGGAATCCCTGCAGAATAATGAGACATGGGATTTGGTTGAGTTACATAATGGAAGGAAACCCATAGGTAGCAAGTGGGTGTTCAAAAAGAAAGTGAATGCAAAAGGTCAAATTGAGAAATTCAAAGATCGATTGGTAGTTAAATGGTATTCCCAAGTCAAGGGAATCAACTTCAGTGAGATTTTCTCTACTATTGCAAATTTAACTTCCATTAGAGTACTATTGTCTCTGGATGCAACATTTGATCTTGAGATAGAGAAAATGGATGTGAATGCAACGTTCATACATGGGGACATGGAAGAATAAGTATACATGAAACAACCTGAAGGATTTGTAGTAAAAGGGAAAAACAATCTAGTGTGCAAGTTGAAGAGATCCCGTTATGGTCTAAAGAAATAACCAAGGATGTGATACCAAAATTTCAACACATGCATCCTTATTTTGGGATTTGTGAGAAGCAAGGTTGATCATTGTGTGTATTCCAAGAAATATGGAGTTCGTTGCATATATGTAGCTTTGTATGTCGATGACATGTTGTTGGTCGAAAACGACATGGATGCAATAAAAGAGGTGAAGATGCAACTATCCTCCAAATTTGACATGAAGGATCTTGATGCCTCTAACTTCATTCTAGGAATGGATATTAAAAGAGATTAGTAAGTTAGAAAACTTTGGTTAAATTAGAGGAACTACGTTGAAATAGTCTTAAAATGTGAACAACAAGATTTCTATGGGGTGGTTTGTTTTGAGGATTCGAAGGATCCATAATATTGATTATCAGAGGTCGATGTTTTGAGTCCATATCAGGACCCATCATCGGGACATCTAAGTCTGGGTAAAGATAAATCTAAAGAGCATAGATAAATAGTGAATTAGCGGGAGGTGGAGAAGTCTGAAGTCTAGGGTCGGCTCTAAAAATCTAGAAGTGTTTTAAATTAAAGAGTTTTAGGGTTTCAATAAATTCTTAATTAAATGGTTGTGTTAATGTAATGATAAATTACTTTATTAATTGTATTAATTGTTATTAATGTAATGATAAAAAAAATTATAATTTATAATTTATTTTTATTATTATTTCTTATTTCTTATTTTATCATTAAATGGTATTTATAATTGTTTTAATACAATTTTAATAAAGTAGTTGTATTAATGTATTGATAATTAATTGGTTATTAATAATATTAATTTATACATTGTTTAAAATGTTATTAATGTAATGATATGAAATTTTTATTTAATAATTTATTTTTATTCAAGGTTGTTTTTAATTTATAAAAGCGGGGGGGGGGTTAAAATGAACTTAGGTTTTAGGGTTAAAATGTAACCTACCTCGTGCATTTGTCTTGGATCAAAGGAATCCATTTTTCACTAATTTCTAGACCATTGACTCTATTTAGGTTGTTAGGGTGTTTAAGGATTTCAATAACTTCTTTGATTCTGTGTTTGAAGAAGTGATCTTCCTTGGCTAAAATTTTTGTGTCTTCCAGGCATATGTGGTGTTTGGATGAGAAAGAGTGTTCGGCTAAAGCAGAGGTGTGGGTACGCTTGTTTTTTATATCTGCTCCATGTTCTTTGAGAAATAGTCTTAAAATGTTTCAACATGTAGGAGTGTAAACTGATCAAGGTACCTATTCATGTAGGAATAAAGCTAAGTGCTAAAACGTGTCCAAATACATAGGAATAAATAGAGTACATGGCATGTGTTCCCTATTCTAGTGTTGTTGGTAGTCCGATGCATGCAATGGTATGCACTTGACTATATATTTCCCATGCAATGGAAGTATTAAGGAGGTACATGTCGACACCTAGAAAAGAGCATTGGACTACTATCAAGAGAGTTTTTAGGTACTCGAGTAGCACAACAAAGTATGCAATATGTTACCAAGGGAAACCTGAAACTGACGGGGAAGTGAATGTACATGGCTCTGTCAACATCAACTAGGTTGGATATCTTGATCAATGAATGTCAACCAACATACATATGTTCATATTGTTTGGTGGAGAAATCAATTGGATGAGTAAGAGACAAGAAGTAGTATCTTTGTCAATAAAAGAAGTTGAAAACATGGTAGTCACCCATGCAAGCAAGGAAGCAGTTTGGCTACATAGGTTATGATTATGAATTGGGTTTGAACTGTAAGCCATGAGGATAAATTATGATAGTTAGAGTGGAATTTTCTTGGCAAAGAACCCATGTAACCATTCTTGGATGAAGCATATTGATGTACAATACCATTTCATGAGATTCATGGTGGAAATAAAAAATGGTTTTGCTAGAGAAGGTAGACACTTTGGAAAACATTACAGACTCTTTGACCAAGTCTGTGAATGTAGTAAATTTCTCTTGGTGTAGAGAGGCAATGGGCATTGTTGCCTTGGATTAGTGAACAAAATTTCAGGTTCTTTTATTTTTTCAAGGAAGAAAACAAGTGGGAGAATGTTTGGAATGCTATATTTTTTGCAATGGAAATTCAGTCAACCGACTAGATAGTCAAGGATGAACGACTAGGGGATGGATCAACTGATAGTTAAGTCAATTCAATGTTTAATGGATGGTCAACATGTGGTACAAAGGATGACCTAACTGGAGGTCGACTAGTATCTTAGTGAAGGTCAAAATTTTAACCAAATGGAGATTGAACAAATCGTTGATTGGTATCTAACTGGTAGTAGAATGGTTCGTAGCTGACTGGTGGTCGAAACCTATAACAAAATCCCAAGATTCATGGTATCGCAACCAATGTTCTTCATGGATATGTAACCATTTTGGGTGCCACAAATTAGGGTTTTACATGTTGTAAATGCCTATAAATAGTGCATTATGTAATATTGTCAAAGCTAATATTTGTGGGTTGTTGTAAACTCTCGTTTTCATAGAGTGTGTTGTAATTGTGCCTTGTAATAGCACATCGATCATGAATATGTGAGACGAATTGGTTGTAGGGTTGTCCTTGTGGTAAAGATAGAGATTAGGATGATGAATTGTGTCTTAGGAGTGGACCAAGGTTAGTTAGGTAACTCTTTATTCAATGAATGAATAAGACAACTAAAGAGTGGGAGACACTCAACCATTGTTGGTTTTCCCAGTTAAGAGTTTCCGAGGTAAATATCTATGTACTTTGTGTGACTTCCATTGTTCACTTTTTTTTTAATTATGTCTTCTCTCTCATGTTTGGTTTAGTGTTTCCAACACAGATATATATCGATTGTATGGATGGAGTACAATGCATGTAGTTAGTTGACAGAGTTAAGAGTGTTGTGTATGCAATTTCAAAAAAATAGAGTATGTATATGTTTGTTGCATTATTGTCTAACAATGCTATGATTGCACATTTAATCCCTAAGTGCATTATTTATTTTTATAAATAATAGACAACATTAATTGTTTGGATATTTTGTTGACAAATTGGCTTAGAGTACTAGATTTTGAATTGGACGTGTATTGACATGGTGTTGGATTAACCATTTACACTTTCATATGTTGATTTATTTCTAATTAAAACACCTTTCATTGAATCCTTTGATTGAGCCTTCTTTATGGCCCCACAAGAAAACAAGTCGGGCATGTAGCCAAAATAGAATCAAAGCCATTATTTTCTCCTATTGATGATCAACATTAGTGAAATTTGCACTTATAATTGCACCAAGAATAGAGAATTATGGATTATTTCCATAGAAGATCTGTGTTGGTGAAATATGTGGTCTCTAAGTACCTCATTTTTAGACATGTTACTATCATAGCTATTGAATTTGTGACCTTGAAGGAGCTTCCAATACTTTGAGGAGAATGGGAAAAGACAAGAGAAAAAGCAATGGGAAACAAGCCATTACTCCACCTACTTGTAGATTCCTACAAAGGGGCATTCAAGGGATGTTTCTGCAACCCATAAGTACATCAATGCTTGGGGGACCAAGCAAAAAAAGTTGACAACCACAAACATAGGACTGGTATGAACATGGGAGAAGAAGAATGAGTATTAAAAGTATGTCCTCATCTAGAGAAACAAGTCCATAAATGGCTTCAAAATTGAGAGGAATTAGAGACAAACCAACAACAACATTAGAGGACTATACCAAAGGCCAAATGGATGAAGCATTGGATAATGCTTTCCCATGGTTATGAAGATAGTTTCAAAATTGTTGCAAATCACTTGAAGACCTAAAAAAGGAGAGTAAGAACTCCCAATAATGAGTGTATCCATTTGCATTGCATTATTCCTATATTTAAAAGTATCAAGAATCTGTAGAGAGTGTGCTTAAAAAGAAAACAACATTCTACATCGTTGAGTTGAATATTTTGGGTACCAAAATCATGTGAATGGGGAGGTGTGATGTGAAATAAATATGAATCAAATCCCCATCCCAACCTATTAAAATTAAATTTTGGAAAATTTTGAAAACAACAATCAGTTTGAAGACAAAAGGTGAAAATCCTCAAGAAGGTGAAATTAATCACCTTGATAGTTAGCATTTTGGGGTGGCACTATTGAAGAGAATGCTTTCTTCATGGATAAGAGAGCCAACAAGCAAACAAAAGGATAATTGAAGCTTAGGGATTGAGAAGGTCAGTAGTAGAATAAAAGGGCTTGAAGAGGTCATTTTCTCAAAGATCAAAGGATGGAGAAACCATTGAGTTTGTCCATGCATGAGAATAATATTGTCAAAGAGGCAAATCCATCTATGAATCTTTTTAGTGAGTAAGAATGCATTATAATATCATTTGATAGTGCATAGATCACCTTTTGTAATAATATCATCGACAAGAATTAAATCCCTTCTAATGTTGGTTTTCCCATTTAAGTTTTGATTCGAATGGATCTGAACCAAGAATGGAAAAGACTTAGTACCTACACAACAACATGACAAACAAAAAAAGTTATGTAAAAAAATGCATATGTAAATTGAATAAGACAAACATGGATATGAGAGAAAAAGTTTAGAAAACAAATAATTAAATGATACAAAACAAATAGGAGAGACAAATAAGGACGAGGAAGTGAAGAGCCATGGCTTTTGGCCTTCCCTTACCCCTTATATCTCCCTATTTCTTCACTCATACTCATTCTAAAAGGGATTTTTTTCCAAGGATGAGGAGAGCATTATATCTAGAAATTGTCGAAAGGAGAATGTTGGCACAGGGGCAGACCCGGGGTTCAATGCTACAACAACGCATCAAAAAAATCCCTAACTACTGGCCCTTTCGGAAACACCTGCGAAGTAGATGAAGTCTCACCCGAGGTAGAGGCAAGGGTGGTTGCAAGACTCAGGTGTCTGCAACCTTAGCTGGGACAGATCTATGATTGTACTACTTAATAAAGCACTTCGCACTGTCAGTTCCTCAATATGCAATCAATATCCACTTCACTGATAAAACAGGGGTTCGCAGCATCCACACTAATCTAATGTATTTAAGCACTTAGCATAGGAAAATAGACCAGATCGAGCAGATTAAGCACTAAGCATCGCCATATAGATCAGATCTAACATTCTCGCATATCATAAGCACAAAGCATAAGTAGATCTATCTAAAGATATCAAAGCACTTAGCAAATAACGTGTGAACACATCAAGACAAGGCACGAAGCAACATAACACAATATTTATGTGGTTCACCCCCACCCTGGGGCTACGTCCACCAACTCTTCTTTTTTATTGTCTTCAGTCAATCGGTTACAAGCACAGAGCCTCAAAACCCTACTTTGCATAGGACAGAGATCTGTGCAGCTTGCTAGATCCATCTTCCTTGCATTACAACACAAAGCCTTCCACAGTCTGTTACAAGCTTTTGAAATTAGCTCTGCAAGTCTCTCACAGTAGGCACAAAGTCCTTACAATCCACACTATCACTTAGCACAACTGGTCTCACATCACATATATGCACTACTACTTCTATCTAGCCTAAGCATCTATTTATATATACAAAATAGGCCTAAACATGGGTAAACCCATGGGCCGACATCCTAATCCCATTACATAATCCCAAAAACCCGAAAAGGACCCAAAAAGGGGTTGAGATCCTGTGATCTCTGCTTCATCTTGCGCTCCTCCTTCAACAAGTTGTTGAAGTACCAAAATAGGTCAACATGACCAAGAATCTCCCAAAACTTGGTCAAGGGCCAACAACCCCCCAACACTCACCTATGACTCGTCCTGAGTCACTCTGGTTTGACTAGTTTTGCCTCGAATGCCTCGATCTTGGCTTGAGATGCTTCAACCTTTTGATTTGCTACAACTTCTTGCTAGGTGAACTCCTGGACCACTGCGTCATTCACTGGCCCTTCTAGGCATTGTTCTGTTGTGGTGACAACCTGTTCTAGCTCTGCTCCTCGATTTTCAACCTCTGTAAACAACTGATAGGCCTTATCTTGCACAGGTTGGAGACGTTGAGTTATTTCCATAAATTTTCTCTAGATCATATGGATCTGTTGTTGGGCGATGTGTTGCTCTTGAGATCTCTTCATTCTGTCTACAGCTAATAGAGCCTTCAGCTGCGCCTATAGTCTGTCTATGTGTTTCTTCGCTTACTGGAGCTGCGACTCCAGTGCCCGTAAATCTGGGTTCTCATCGAGCTTCTCATACATTTGGGCACTGTGGTTACTCAACTTCTTGCACTCCCCAGCAAGAGCCTTCAGTCTCTCAACTGCGCTCCTAGCGGTTGCTTCCCTTTGGTCTCTTCAATCTTGAGAGGTCTCAGGCACTGTGCATAGCTCCAAATATGCTATGCATTGTTGTAGTTGTTGAATCACTTCTTCAAGTTGCACTACTTGTTGTGGAACTCTCTCTTCGACCTTTACTTCGACGATTGTCATAGAGAGAAGTGCTTTGTTGACCCTTTCCTTTACTTCAAGTTTCTCCTCGAGCAATTGTTCCTTTCTTTGCTACAGTTGTGCTCTTTCTTCATCCCACTTCGCTTGGAGAGAAAGCTTTTCCCGTTCTGCAACACTGCATTTCTCTAGAAGGTCTTCTTGTACTTGTGCTAAAGTCTGGGTGGATTGTGTTGTTTCTTCCTATTCTCGTCGAAGGTGAGCTTCGACTGTGTCAGTGATTCGGTGGATTTGAGCTGGCTCATCTCTTAGTTCTAGTGTTTCCAATGGTAGAGGCATAGTGGAAATTGGGCGGCTGGACTATAGTGCCTGCTGCACCCCTTGAAGTTCAACCTTAATTTGATTGGATATCTCCTCCTACTGAGCCTCTTGCTTCTCTTCTATCTCCAGGGAAGCATCGTTCAGTGATGCTACAATGAAATTGAAATCATCTGAGGTGAGAGTAGTCTGCATTTTGGTCATAGATTCTCTCGATTTCTTCCGGGAAGAAGGCTTCGGGGGGGGGGGGAACCTTCATTTTCTTCGAGGGATCCTCCTTGTCTCTAGGTGATGTAACCTCACCTTTATTATGTTCAACTTTTGCACGATCTTTCTCTCCGTCATATCCTCCTTTCTCAGGTGATATGGAAGAAGTCTTTGCTAAGGTACTACTTACGTCTTGGGATTTTTCATTTTTCTTTGTCTTGTTGGGTCTAGGTGTATCATGCGCTACTTCTGGACTGTCAATGTTAGACATTTCTGCCATATCTACTGGAATGAGCAGGTCCACCAACCAGTCTTTAATAATCTCTTCTAAGTCCTCCTCTATCAGCTTGTAGTAATATTGAAGTTGTTTCTTGTGCTCGTCAGTGCGTGCTGTAATATAAATGAAATGGTGGTCTGCGCTGAATTTCATTAAAGGCTGAAACCTATGGAGAGTATTCGATCTGATGTGAGGCTCAGACTGGATGGTTGTCTTCAGCCAGTTGTAATAGGTATGGAACACGACATTTGACTGCCATTTCTTTTTCATGTCACTGGAATACCACAGTGTACTGAACTTCGCAGCCAGAGGTTCAAAGGGATCGATGTCTGAGAAGGTCGCACCTTCCGGCATCTCCGAGGTGATGAAAGTGATCAGGATCAAAATCCAGCTGAAGTGGAATTCATATCCCTGATATTGCACTTCACTGCAGTCCAGTTCCAACTGGTTCACTAGGTACTTCGCCCAATTCATGTGTAGGCCCTCTGCGCACTTCCCTGCGAGGTCGACTACAAAACCAGTCACTTGGGTGGGTCAGTTCTTGCGGACTAACTTTCATGCGATCAATTGACAGGCTAGGCACATTGTGCTGCTCGAGATAGAAGCTACCTTGTAGCCTCACATTCCCTTCTCGACATCTCCATAAGTTTCCTTGATCCTTTGTGCGAGACTGCTTTCTATGGCTTTTCCAGGGTAGAAATGATGTGGGTCAGGGCCTTGTGATCTGATTGATCAATGTCGAATCCACTATGATATGACAATTTAACCATAAGTATCCTCCATGGTAATAGGATAGAAGCAGCTTGATGCATGCATTCACTTCTTGGTGCCTTCTGTTATAACCCTATAATTCATAGGATCATTTGTTGACTGGAAATTTTTCACTCTGGGTGTATAGGTTTGCAAATAATATTTCATCTCTGCAAATTATTTTCAAGGGAAGATGTGCACCAAAACCCCTCAAAAATTCAGTAAGCCTAAGTTTTACCTCATATACT
>ML783867.1:0-12775 GCA_009831015.1 Picea engelmannii | reverse complement strand
CCGGAATACCACCTGCCCAGAAATAAAACCACTTTTCTCTTTTTCACCATTTTTTTCCTATTTCACTATGTCTTCTTTCAGAATGGATTTTGAGAAAATGAAAATGGATTTTAAAAATCCAAGAGAGGTTTTTTCTCAGAACGGGCTAAAGAAAAAAATCTCTCTCCGTTTTTGCAACGACGCTACGAGCAGGGAGAATCAAAGCCATATTTGAGGCCCTTTTTCCAGATTTTCACTTTTCCGTTACAGTCCTGATTTTGCGGGAGCTGTTACGGCCAGCTGGGGACGAATTTAGCGAAACTGGAGGAGGTTTTTGTCCATCACATGCCCATATCCAATAACCTCTTTCATTTTCTTCCCAGGTGTCAGCGTTGAAGAGAAACATATGTCTGTTCGGACCCTTTTTTCGCAGAAAACCGGTCCGTCTTTCATGGTGGACAATTCCAGATTTTGTGGGATTTGTGCCTATTTTTGGCCGAGGCAGTTAAAAATGAATCTCAAAAATTGTTGGGGGATCTCCCCTATTTATTCAGGGATGATTTTCAATGTAAATTTGGATCAGTCAGGGAACCATGATTAAGTTTTTATAAAGCAACTCACAGAGCCAACTGTATTTTTCATCAACTCAAATAATACAGTCGCAGCAGTTACAAGAATCTTGTGTGAAATTCATTGGTGAATTTTTTTCTCATTGTGATTTTGTTTTCCTCTGTTATCATATATGTTTGTCTTCTCCATTGTTTCAAAGAAATTTAAGATCAGGATTTGTGTAAAAACACCTTGTTCCCAGTTTGAAAGAAATGTCAATGTTTTCCACTAAAAGTTAAACGCAAAATTCTTTACTGCTCTGTCTTTAACTTGACCTCTTAACAATTTTCCCCCTCTGCCATACCCCAAGGTTACGAAGAATCCAGTGATTTGCCTACCTTTCCCTGTAAGGTTGTCTGTAGGATTTATTTTTTATTAAATCTTAGTTTGTGACTCCATTGCCCATGGTTCCTTTTTTCCCTGCTCCTACCAGAAAATCCATAAACAAACCCATGTTCTTCATAGCTAGCCTAATATTCTCTTCAAACAAAGCTATATCAGACAGAGAGATCCCTCTCTGAGTCTTGGAGGGATAGATCCAAGACTCGAAGTGGTTTTGATGTTGCCTCTGTGACTGCCATCACAGCCTTGGGCAAATTACAGAGTGCTAACACCTTCTGAAGTGAGCAATCTTCATGACATTGAGCAGTGTGGACTACGCGAGGTTCATAGTCCATGACTGGGGAAATATCTTTGAATTCTTTCCCTTTGTTCTGGTCAGTTACTTATGTGGGGAAAGCATGTTGTAGACCTTCCTTTCGCCGAGGTTGAAGTCACTAAACTTCAGTGCTGCAATCTTTTCTTGATCTGCACGAACTACGTGTATCCCCTTTGGGAGGTACGCAGTGACCAAAGCATACTCAAATTCTTTGGGCACACTGTCTCGATTGATTGAGCTACTCAGAGGTGGTAGGTAGGCAGGAAATATGCTCGGAATCAACTTAGAATTCGCGAGATCATCCTTGTGCTTGGTTCGCTTCTCATTGGATGGTCAGGATGGTCCGGCTTGAGCAGTTGATGGAGAGGTTGGCAGTCCTCTCATGGATGATGCTTGTACACTTGTGGATAATACTCTCTCCGAAATTACTCTTTCAGTCATCAGGATGATCAAAACTTCCTCAACAACTCTTTCTATAGTGCTCAACTCATCCAACATACATGATCGGGGTTAATAATCTCAAGTTCAAGAGGAGTAGCTTAGACACAGTAACGAGAGAGAGAGAGAAGAAGCACGATGATAATGGTATAAACTCAACGTAGTCTGTGGGCTCAAATTCTCAATTGGAAAAAGTGTTCTCGGTGCGTGGCATGATGGGATAAATAGGTAACTCGACAACAGGTCGCTTACAATGGGTATGAGGTCTTCATTAACTCTTGTTCAGTCTTTTATGGCACAGTCCAACGGTTTGATGATGAACCATAATTTCCTTTCTGCCTGTTTAGAGCATCGATCGAACGGTTATAATGTCCCCAATGACTATATTGCTTCACCATGGCGAAGTGCCATGTGTCATTGTTCTGATATCCCATTGAAGCTCCAATTGTGCAAATTTTATGTCTGCGAAGTTCCCTCTGGAACCTTCTGTAACTTTTCAATCTTATCCCTCTTCTTACTTAGTTTCCTATCCTTATTTCCAGTGAGCTTTGCCTCAGTATGTCTTTTTCCATTCTAATTGTTATCTTCGTTGGACATAGTCACTGCGCGCTGTTGAGATTCTTCCCTAGATTTCCTGGATAATTCTCCTTCTTTTCTTGGGGTAGGTACTTCAGTCTTCTGTGGATCCTCTAGTGTTCTCTCAGCTTCAAAATCTGGATTACTAGTGTTAAATAACTTTGATCTGCTCTCTTGTTCTTCAATCAAGTGTGCGGTCCTTTTAGTCATGAAATATTTCAACTCTTGTTTCTTCTACTCCAAAACTTCTTCTTATTCCTTTCATTTGGCTTGATCTCTATCAATCCAAGGTTTTCCTAGTAACATGGTAAACAGGGTGTTGTCTTCAATAAATTTAATAATCTCAAAATCTTCTTCTATTGAAGTTCCATTAACATTCATAGGTATGCAAGTGAGCTTCCCACATAGGTTTATTAGTTTTCCTCTTAATAGTCCTATTCCTCCTAATGAAGGGATCATAGGAAGCTTCCCTATGGATTCCCAAGTTTTTTCTGTCATGATATTCACCTATGTTTCTTCATCCAGAATACAGTCAATGTTGAAGTCTCCTATTCTTACTTCAATGCATTCTTTTTCCTTGAAGATCTCTGATAGTCTGATATGTCGATGGTCATTCAGGGTTTCGTTTATTTGCAACAATACTTTCTCTGATTCTTTTTGGGATTCTTCCATTTTTGGATCTACCTTAGGGTTTTCTTTATTCAGATTCACTTATTCCAGTTTAGCAATCATTCTAGGGCAATCCAACACTTCATGTTCCATAGCTTTACAACAAAGACATCTAGGTATTCTTCCAGGCCATTCCTTAGCAATATGTCCTGGTCTTCTGCAGCTATAACAGAGGGTTAATCCTCTCTTTCTTCTAAATGATCCCCAGCTTCTCCTGTACTACGTGCTAGGAGCATAGGAGCTAACTTGCAACAAATTCTTTCTAGGATCATGCATCCATTTGTTAATCCAAACATTCTTTCTATGCATAGGTATAACATATATTTCACTATTCTTATAATATCTACTCATATCAAGCCTTCTTTCATCTATTAGTGCCCTAGTTTTCAAACTAGGACATAACCTATCAAACATACCTAGATCCATACTTTAGAAATAAAAATTTCCAGTTATCTTACTTCTACAGAGCACAAAGCTTCTAGATCTAAAAAAATTCACTATTCTTACCTTTATCAGAGCACAGAGATTGTAGATATTACCTCTTTTAATAAAAAGTTCTCACTTTTACCTTTCTTAGAGCACAAAAGATTTCAGATCTCGCTTCTCTCCTTCAGATACGACTTCTTTTCTTCAGATCAGATTCTTTCTTTTAGCACAGAGCTTTATAAATCAAGTAGAATACTGCGCACTAGAGCGACAGATCTATGCATAGAGCTTTCACAATTTTAGGATGAATCTTTGCACAAAGCTTCTTCTTTATCAATTCCCAGCAATCACAACTTCAAGTCCCGACAACAGAACCATTTGTTGGCACAGGGGCAGACTCAGGGTTCAACGCTACAACAACTCACCAACAAAGCCCTAACTACCAACCCTTTCAACAACACCTGTGAAGCAAATGAAGTCTCACCCGAGGTAGAGGCAGGGGTGGTTGCAAGACTTAGGTGTCTGCAACCTTAGCTGGGACACAAATCTATGATTGTACTACTAAATAAAGCACTTAACAATGTCAGTTCCTCAATATGCAATCAATATCCACTTCACTGATAAAACAGGGCTTCACAACATCCACACTAATATAATGTATTTAAGCGCTTATCATAGGTAAATAGATCAGATCGAGTAGATTAAGCACTAAGAATGTCCATATAGATCAGATCTAACATTCTCACATATCATAAGAACAAAGCATAAGTAGATCTATCTAAACATATCAAATCACTTAGAAAATAATGTGTGAACACATCAAAACAAGGCACAAAGAAACATAACACAATATTTATGTGGTTCACCCCCACCCTGGGGCTATATCCACCAACTCTTCTTCTTTATTGTCTTCAGTCAATCAGTTACAAGCACAGAGCCTCAAAACCCTACTCCGCATAGGACATAGATCTACGCAGCTCGCTAGATCCTTCTTCCTTGCGTTACAACACAAAGCCTTCCACATTCTGTTACAACCACTTTCACTTAGCTCCGCAAGTCTCTCACAGTAGGCACAAATCCATTACAATCCACACTAACACTTAGCTGCTAGCACTTAGCACAACTGGTCTCACATCACATAGATGCACTACTACTTATATCTATCCTAAGAATCTATTTGTATATACAAAATAGGCCTAAACATGGGTAAACCCATGGGCCGACATCCCAATCCCATTACATAATTGCAAAAAACCAAAAAGGACCCAAAAAGGGGTCGAGATCCCGTGATCTTTGCTTCGTCTTGCACTCCTCCTTCGATAGGCTGTCGAAGTCCCAAAATAGGTCAACATGACCAAGAATCTCCCAAAACTTGGTCAAGGGCCAACAAAGAATAATGAGCACCATTCGTAATTGGTTTTTCCATTTGGGTTCTAGGGTACAAATCACCCATTAATTTGTTGTGTCTCCTCTGTTTGTTGAGTAACTGATTGGTTTAAATTATATTGTGTATTTTTATTAAAAATGTTGATAATCCATTAATTTATGCTATGCATCTAGTTTATAATTTTTTAGGGTGAGGAGTGGCTTATTGCAGATTTCTTCTCTAGGCATGAGGTATTTCTAGAGAAAATTATTAGTGGTGGATTTAAATTCCTATAATATATTATTATAACATCATTGAGAGATATAGACAAGGGAAATCCATAACCCTCCTTCCAAAGTCGTTTGTAAAACTTGCTAAATGTAGTTTTAGCTCTCTCTTTGGGATGCTCTCTCCCTCTAGGTGTGTCTAACCAGTTGATGGTCATTTCTTTGGTTCCCTCACATTATTCCTCATTATTCAAGTGTTTCATGTGAACCATAGCTCGAGGATAGACCCCACACACTCATTCTTCACTATCCAAGTGTTGCATGTGAACCCTAGATTGAGGATAGACCCCACACACTCATTCTTCACTATCTACGTGTTGCATGTGAACCCTAGCTCAAGAAGATACCCCACATGCTCATTATTCAATTTCTAAGTGTTGTGTGTGAACCTTGGCTCGAGGAGAGATACCATGCACTTATTATTTACTATCCAATCTCTATGTGTGAACCCTATCTCAAGGAGAGACCCCGCACGCTTCTTCTTTGTTTCCCACAATGTACGTGTAATCCATAACACTTGGAGAAACCATATTATGGTTCATGAGTTGGCTATCGATCTTCTCACCAGCACCCGCAGTGATTGGAGAGAAGATACTACATTTCACTTGTTGTTTACCATGCGAAAAAACTTAACCCTAATTTCTAATCGTATCAAATGCATAGTGTAACATTTGAACGTTCAAACACACCCTAAACTAGTCCCAAGGTGCCTTGAGGAATCCTACTCTATTGTTAGGGTGTTTCAAGATCTGTTCTTTGTTCATTTAAATTATCTCTGATCTTATCCTCTCTTTTTCATGATTTTAACCTCATCTTAGGTGTCCACCTTGATCATTGGTGCATCTCCTTTATTTTCCACATGTATCATGACTCAATTTAACGTGAAACCAAATGCTATCTAGTATTATAATGCTTATGTGTAGGAGTGTTGACCATATGGAACATAGTTGTCATGGTTTGAGTGAGGTGGTGAATGAGTTGTAAGGGATAGCTCCACTATCTGGTCCCCACCACCATTTAATGAAGATTTAACTTATTGGAGCATGAGATTTGGTCATACCAAGCATCGTTATTATTGACCAAGTGTCATGGTTCATTCATGGATGGAATGTGTTTATTGTAATGGAAATGACCTCATTACTCCAATGTTGAGGATTGATATATATAAGTAGTTGTATTTTCTATCAAAGCGACAAAAATTTGGATTACTTTCTCTTATGTTGTAGAAACCACTTGGCCTAGACCATAAATCAACCAAAATTATGAATGCAATTTGATACTCATGCTCACAATGCTCTTATAATAAAATTATGGTCACGTTAAGGAAAGGACCAATGCCATATGGAATAGTTGTTTAAATGAGTTGCTCAATTGTTTATTGGAAGATATTTAGTTTTCATTGTCATTTCCAACTATTGGATGTGTCCAGGATACATTGAGAAAAGACCTTTCTCATTAGGGGAAGAAGAAAGGTCCATGTGAAAGGTAGAGTACTAAGGCTTGGTAGCCTCCAGAAGACAGAGAAATCCATGTCAAATAAGGAAACTTTTATGATCCAGGTGGATATTGGTGGCCACCCACCTATTCCACTTGGACCCCCACCATTGCTTCTTTCAGTTTTTCAGTTTCCGCACAATTTACTATTTTTAGCAGTTTTTCGGGTCCTGAACTTCCGGAACCATTTTGAGGCCTTAAACAACATTTTTTGGGAAAACGAGAAGAAACATAGATCGTAAATCAATTTTTCTCACCCAAAATTTGTAGTCCTTGGATAGATCTTTCTAATGAGGTATGTAACGTGTCAAACATAGATTGTATGCCAAAGTTACGTCCCTGGGAAGTTGATGCACCAACTTACCCAAACGGGGCCCATAGTCTTGGCGTTTCATATCCTAGAGTTAGGTCTTTAGATGTTTAGGGTTTTACATTGTTTCTCAATAATAATAGGCCTTCGAGGCTCATTGTAACACAGTTCAGAGCCCAGTAGCTGTCACATCTCTTCTTAGAGATAAGCTACCAGTGCCCTAGCTAGTTTATTTCCATTCTGTCTATAAGCATATTTCAGTCATTTGTTATTAATGAAATGAAGTCTTATTTCAACTGCATCTTTGCGTTTATGTGTATTTTTTTATTTCATTGTGTTCCTACATAAATTTGGATCAGTGCTATCAGAGCGGTTTGCTTGTTCTCGATCCTTCTTTGCATGTCCCCAATGAGGTCATGGTATAAGGAGTTGGGGCTCGATCTGGTTGAACCTTTGCAAGATCAGCCTCGCAAACCCCGACGACTGCCCATGGGGGAAGAAAAGAAAGATGAGGGAGCAGAAGATCCTATCAAAATGTTGCTCGAGGAGGCCCTTGAGAAACAAAGGAATGCGATGATGGAAAAATTTGCCCAGATTCTTCAACGGATTCCCATTGGCAGTGCATCGACATCCAACAACCACTTAGGAGGTGCCACTCCTTTTAAGGTACAAGTAAAATTTGACATTCCCATATTTGAGGGCCAAATAAGTGCAGATGTCGTAGATAGATGGTTGAATATGTTAGAAGGATATTTCTCGGTTCATGACTTTTTCGATCGAGAAAGGATTATCTTCGCACTCCTCAAAGCCGCCCCCCATGTCAAGGACTGGTGGGAAACCTACTCGGAGAAATAGGGCGAGGGAGAACCCTCTCTGTTGTCGGCCGCACCCACTTGGAATTCTTTCCAAGATGCCATCAAGGAAAAATATTATCCCATGGGGAGCTATGATGACAAATACAATAATGGACTACACTGCGACAACAAAGGGACCAAGATGTGCATGAGATGACGAATTTGTTTCATACCCTATGCAAAAATTTGGGTATCAAAGATTCAGAGAAAAATTTGGTGTTAAAGTACCGCAGTTGTCTGTACAGATACATTCAGGAAGAAATGGAGTTCCTTGACATCTCCTCGCTTGGTGTGGCATACCAATATGCTGCCAAGATTGAGCAGAAGTTCAAACAGAAGAAGCGAGACTTTGGGTCTGCGAATTAGAAGCAAGGGAAAGGTACCCCCAAACCACAGAACAAAGGACCAAGCCAAGGCAGGGCGACCCAGGACAACCCGCCAAATCCACAAGCAAATAACAACACCATGAAGCCAAAAAAGAACACGGGGAAGTGGTGTGAGTTCCATAAGAGCTCTACTCACAACACAAGTGAGTGTCGGGCCAAGCAGTCACTAGTAGCCGAGTTGAAGGCTTCTGAATCGAATGCATGCTCCGACTTTGAATCAGAACCTGACAAGGGGAATGACAGGGGGAAGCAGATTATAGATGTGAATCCCAACGCCATCGTTGCCACCACGAAGATCCAGAAGGAGGAACCAGAATATCCAGAGGAGGTGGAGCATCTCTTCTATTCCAAGATGTGGGTAAAGAGTTCCCCATTACAGTTCATTGTTGATAGCAGGAGCCAGAAGAACCTCATCTCAGTAGAGGTTGTGAAGCAACTGGGCTTGCCAACCACATCACACCCACAACCCTACACCATCGGGTGGTTTCACCAAGGACAGAACCTCCGTGTCAGCCAACAATGTCGCCTTCCCTACAACATCAAGCCCTTCACAGATGAGGTATTATGTGACATTTCTCCTCTTGATGTTTCTGATGTATTATTAGTCCAACTGTACTTGTGGAAGCGACATGCTGTGTATGAGTCCAGGCCTTGTGATGCTATTATCACTTTGGGAAATAATATGTACAGGATACCGGAGATAGCATCGCCTACCACCATCTCTTTGGTTACTGCAAAACATTGCAGTAAGCTCATTTCCAAAACCAGGAAATTTGTTTTCCTAATGATCTGCCCTCAGGGAAAGAGGAAGATTGTGGCCATGACCTCTAGACAAGGCCCCACTGCACGAAAACAACAAATGGATAAGGTCATGGAGGAGTACGAGGACATATTCACCTCCCCCGCATGGGTGCCTCTACATTGCCAGGTCAAGCACCCCATCGATCTAACCCCAGGTGCGTTGCTACCCAATGGACCCATCTATTAGCGCTCTGTTCTGGAGAATGACGAAATCAAGAGGCAGATTCAGGAGTTGTTGTAGAAAGGTCACATCCGACTGAGTTCATTTCCCTGTGGGAGCCCGATCATGTTGGTGAAGAAGAAGGATGGCACTTGGAGACTCTGCATTGACTATTGGGCACTGAACAGGATCACTGTCCAGAATAGGTACCCAATCCCATGGATTGATGACCTTCTGGACCAACTCAAGGGGGTGAAATATTTCAGCAAGATCGAATTGAAGTTTGGGTATCACCAGGTACCAATTGAACCCTCTAATGTGTGGAAGACTACCTTCAAATCCAAGGAGGGTCTTTTCGAATGGTTGGTCATGCCTTTCGAGTTGATGAATTCCCCTACAACCTTCATGAGGCTAATGGATGACATCCTGCAACCATTCACCAACTCATTTGTAGTGGTGTACTTGGATGACATTCTGATCTTTAGCTAGACTTGGGAAGAGAACCTCCACCACATCCGACAGGTCCTCCAAACACCGTGACAACACAAGTTGTGTGACAATTTGGAGAAATGCACTTTTGGCATGACCCAAGTTCAGTATCTGGGATACATTATTGATGAGAGGGGGGTGCATGTGGATCCAGCAAAGATCCAAGTCATTCGGGATTGGCTAGCCCCAACCACCCTAACAGAGCTCCAAAGCTTTTTAGGTCTTGCTAATTTCTACCGCAGGTTTGTGTTGGGATTCTCTCATATCACTTGGCCCTCGAGTCAAGTCACCAAGGGAGGAGCTAAAGAAAAATTCTTTTGGTCTAAATCTCAACAGAAGGCGTTCGGGGACTTGAAGCATCACCTCTTCTCTGCACCGGTGCTCACATTACCAGACTTGCAACAACCATTTGAGATTGATACAGATGCCTCTAACTATGCTATTGGGGCAGTCCTTACTCAACATGGGCATCCAGTGGCATATCACAGTGAGACACTTTCCGACACAGTCCGGAAGTATCCCACTTATGACAAAGAAATGTATTCCATTGTGCAGGCTTGTCAACAATGGAAGCATTACATTTTGGGAAAGGAAACGATCATCCACATAGACCACCGACCCCTGCAATTCATACAGACACAAGGGAAGTTGCAGAATGATCGCCATCAGAAGTGGTCCACATACCTGCAACAGTTTCATTTGAGCATTAAGTACAAGAAAGGAAGCACCAGGGATGATTTTAAGGATGGAATTTTATTTTAAAATGTAGAAACCTTGGCGAATATTACTAATCCTTCATATGTCACCTATAAATGTTTGGTGATATTTTTTTAAAAAGATTCAAATTTCTAAGTATTTTATATAGATTTTATAAAATTTTGACGATTTTTAAGGTAAAATAATTTTCTCCTATAGAATTTGGGCAAATTATTTTTAAAATAACGAATCTCATTTTTGGAAAAACCATGGAAAATTAGCCCATGAGAAAAATTTATCCCCTAAAATCATCTATGGGAAGCACCAATAATGTTGCAGACTGCCTCAGTCGACCACCCATCGTGGTGCTAACCACTGTGCTCAACTCTTGTGGGCACGAGACTTCTGATTGGCCGCTTCTCTACACAAGTGATCCAGAATTCGGCCACACATACAATACACTCTTGGAGGGTAAACAAGTTCCCAATTTTCACCTCCAGGATGCCCTTCTTTTTCACCTGCGACACCTTTGTGTTCCTTCAAGCGAGCGTACCAAGATGATTTGGGAGGCGCACTACAGTCGGGTCACTGGGCATTTCGGGGTCGAGAAAACCGTGGCAGTACTGCAAAAGTATTTCTATTGGCCGAACCTTTGACAGGATGTCGGGAAGTACATCAAGTCCTACACTGCTTGCACCATTGCCAAACCGACCATCAAGAAGCAAGGCCTCTATACTCCACTTCCTACCCCTAGTCGACCTTGGGAATCCATCTCTATGGATTACATGTTGAGCCTTCCTTCTACTAAGCATGACAATGACTGTGTTTTTGTGGTCATCAACTGATTCTCGAAGATGTCCATTATGATGGCCTGCAAGAAGAATATCACAACAGAAGCCACTGCTAAACTCTTCTTTGAAGGAGTGTGGGTACACTTTGGGATACCATAGTCTATCATCTCAGATCGGGACAACAGGTTCATCAGTACATTTTGGTCCAGCCTCTGGTCGATGCTAGACACCAAGCTCACCAAGTCCATAGCTTTCCATCACAAACTGATGGCCAGAAAAAGTCGTCAACTGGATGATCATACACATTTCGCGCATGTACAATTCAAAGCATCCATGCACGTGGGATGAGAGCCTCCCCTATGTACAACACATCTACAACTAGGCTCTCCATAGCTCAACCAACCACAACCCCTTTCAAGTGGGCTTGGGATTCTAGCCACTATGTCACATTGACATAGCCATGCCATTTGTGGCTACTCAAGAAGATTCAGCTCATGTCCAGTCTGAGGATGACAAGGCAAACAACTTCATTGAGCGCATTCAACACATCCACCAACAGGTTCATGACATATTGGACAGATCCAATGCTAAGTACAAGCAACAACATGATCAACATCGGGTGCCACACAACTTCCAGGTGGGCGACAAAGTGTGGCTGCATTTGCAAAAGGAGTGCCTTGTTGGACCCCACCGCAAGCTTCGTCCGCTCCGATATGGGCTGTACACCCTCACCAAGGTTGTAGGGGACAATTCCTTTAAGCTCAACATTCCACCATTCCTTTGTCTGCACCCAGTGTTCAATGTGGACCACCTTCGGCCCTACTTTCCACCTCTACTAAACACATCCGACATGGCATAACAACTCACATCAACAGAGTTAAATCTAGACTGCACGAAACAAGCCAGAACTGATTAGATCATGGATACACAGATCAAGCACACTCAACAACAAAGGATATCGCTATATCGAGTTGTCAAAGCAGACCAACTCCTTCACCAAGGCAAGTGGCTCACGAGGGACCAAGTTCAACAAAAGTTTCCTCATCTCATGGAGGAAATCAACGCAATGGGGACCATTGATTCCTAAGGGGGGAGGAATGATCCAGGTGGATATTGGTGGCCACCCACCTATTCCACTTGGACCCCCACCATTGCTTCTTTCAGTTTTTCAGTTTCCGCACAGTTTACTATTTTTAGTAGTTTTTCAAGTCCTGAACTTTTGAAGCTGTTTTGAGGCCTTAAACGACATTTTTTGGGAAAATGGGGAGCAACATGGATTGATGTTGCTCACCCAAAATTTGTAGTCCTCAGATAGATCTTTCTAACGAGGTATGGAATGCATCAAACGAAGATCGTATGCCAAAGTTACATCCCTGGGAAGTTGATGTACCAACTTACCCAAACAAGGTCCATAGTCTTAACGTTTCATCTCCTAGGGTTAGGTCTTTGGATGTTTAGGGTTTTCCATTGTTTCTCAATAATAATAGGCCTTCGAGCCTCATTGTAACACAGTTCAGAGCCCAGTAGCTTCCACATCTCTTCTCAAAGATAAGCTACCAGTGCCCTAGCTAGTTTATTTCCATTTTGTCTGTAAGCATATTTCAGTCATTTGTTATTAATGAAATGAAGTCTTATTTCCGTTGCATCTCTGTGTTTATGTGTATTTCTGTATTTCTTTGTGTTTCTACATAAATCCGGATCATTTTAGGGGCTAAATTTTTCCAATGGGAGACTTTTCCATGTTTTTCTCCAAAAAAAGATTCGTCATTTTCCATTTTTTTCTAAA
>ML783866.1:457318-478038 GCA_009831015.1 Picea engelmannii | reverse complement strand
AATCTTGGAGAGCACTGTCTATTTGTTTATCATTTTGATGTCTGAATGCCATAAGTTGAATTGAGTTATCCCATTGATCCACCTTTACAAATACAAAAACATTTATTTCTTAAGTTACCAAGCACCTTTGGTCTACAACCACAAAGGGTTTCTTGGAGTGATAACATACTCTACCTCCCTCTGCCCGTAGTCTACAGACAGAAAGTGGCTTTGATACCACTTGATGCAGACCCTCTACCTCAGCAGGGTTCTGCGACCTCCCGGTCTCTGGATTGATCTTCTTCTAAGCCGAAATGGCTCTTCGGGCTCCTGCTGGAACCCTTTGAATGAATCCACAGGTCCTTCTTGAAAACCCACTCTGTGCAACTTAACACCAGGCACGAGCCCTACATATCCATGCAACCACAACCTGGCCTTAGCGCAAGCGCTTTTCGCAACCGCGAGTTCGTGAGTTGAAGACCCTTGACTCCTCTTTCTCCAAACGTCGATACCGAAGATGCAATATAGGTATGGCTCCTCCTTGTTAGCGCCTTCCACACATAACCACCGGCTAGGGCTAAGTGCTAGCACTACTCGCAACTCGTGACTTCACAAGTTGGAGTCTTGAACCCTCATGCTCCTCCATTGCGAAATCCCAAATCACGATAAGTCAATGATGGGTTGACCCCTTCCAAGGTGACACGTGTACGCCACCTGTCGCCTACTTCTACCTTTTCTGTGCGCTCTATGTTTGCACCACCTGTCAACGACACGGTCCCCACCTAACGGATGTGACACTTGTTCGTATGATCCCTCGACGCTCAACACTTCACGACTTTAGCGATCAAGGTGCAACTCCTTCACCCTCCGATACCCCGATACACGATGTAGCGAGGCGCCAAATCTCACAGCTCTCCTTCCTCCTTCATCGACGATTCAGGTCGAATCACGATTTCGCGATTAAGGGTTTTGAAGCGTTAAGAACTCCGCCTCCCAGCTCGCGATACCCGAGTTCGCAAAATGGACTGACCTCACTATTTCGCGATCTCGTGACTTGGGGTTTTGGGAGACAAGACCTCTATCCTTGCAGCTTGCGATACCCGAGATCGCGATGTGGACCAACGGTCCAGATCTTCTGCTTAGTCAATGACCAAGATTGAATCCCGACTATCTTCCAGATCGCTGCCACCTGTCCTCCAAAATGGATGGTCTTGATGCTTTCAGGACTTGACGAGTCCTCTTCCTTCTGCTATTACGAGGTTTAAACCTCGCGCACCTTTTCTAGATCCGACGGCTCACGACAACTCGACACTTATCCCTCAAAGTCTCTGCCGTCCGTTCTACCCTTCTGTGCGAATTCCCAGGGATTAAACCCCGCACATCTTCTTCCGGATCTGACGGCTATCGGTCCTTTGCGCTAGATCTGACGGCCTAGATCTAGTCTCCTACGCACTATTCTATGTGACTGGACGTAGACGTCGACAGTCCAGATCTCATCCTTTGCCCGATCCAATGGTAGCTGTGCTCTTCCTGCTCAGCTTTCTTGGCTTTTTGACTTAGATGATTTTCTATGTCTCGAAGGTCTCGACCTTCGACTCTTCCTCTTGCAAGCTCGGTTCCTTTGGGTCTCATCCACATTATAGAAACTCTATCCCTTCTAAGCTTCTCCCTCTTAAATATTTACTCCTTCACACACCTTGCGTTCGAGGATCTCGAATAACTCAGATTCGAGAAGTTTTCTTGAAAAGAAACCTCCTTACGCCCACCTGGCGTTCTCCTGCTCGATGCACACCTTGCAGAGCATACAAAGTATTGATCAACCCTGTGAGTGTCTTCTCCTGTGATAGTTCTTCTCTCTGAACTTGAAATAGAGTCCCTCTTGTGCACTCTATGCATGCACTCAATGCCCTCCTGACAGAGTTTTACAAAACCTTCAGTAGTTCTGTCTTCTTCCCGTGCTTTCCCTACATAGTCTTCACCTCCAGAGTGTTTAGTAACTCTGAGGCTTCTCTTGAGTTGTGAATTCTCCTAGTGTGCCTTCCTGACACATTCTCCTCTGATCTCAAACAAGAGATTCAGATACACACTCCTTGCGCTGGCTACAAAACCTCCTCTATTCTGTTGTGCACCCCTTGCACAACCTAAAGAACCCAGATAGAAATCGACAAACTCACAAACAGATAGTAAAATCTATCTATCACCTGTGTCTACAACATTCATTCCTAAAACATAAACACATGAACAAAAATATGCATGAAAAAATGCTTTTCTATTAATCCAGAAATGCCTATGCAAGGTGTTTACAAAGGCTGGACTGTAACAAGTCTCAGCTCTCTCTCTCTCTCTCTCGACCTCTCTACTCTGGTCTCTCTTCCCATCTCTCTACTCTAATTTCTTCATTACAAAATGAGGGCTCCCATGAGCTTATCCTCAACCACCGTCTCTGAGCTATCGCTATCACAGAGCGACTCCTACGGCTACATTACATAAATGGATGCCCAGTCCTGACTACGTCCTGGGATTGCTGCAGGAAACCATTAAAGGAAACCTAAACCACTACCTGTACAAAGTCGTGGTCTGGAATTAAAAGCCTTACAACATTTATTGAAATTTGAAATTTCAAAATTGAGAGGGCTGGACCTCTCCCTTTCTCCATTAAATGCGTGCTAGATGTGTTGGCTGGCTGGCATGCTGCTGACATGGAGCGATGCTCCTACATCATCCTTCCACTGGGCAACGCGTTGGCAGGGTCAGGCTAGCCAACCCGCCCACTATATGAGTCTTAACTATATACAGAGTCGTATATATTTAAGTTTGACAAAGGTTTTGGATGGAGGTGGAAAGGGCTGGGCCTAGGCCCTAGCCCACGACTTTGTGTAACCCATGCGCCCAGACTCCAACATACAGGTGAGGAACAATATAGATAAGCCCCCAATCGCAAGCTATGACATATGCCATTGTAACAACCCTCGGTTTCGGGGTTACCATAAGACCCGACCGTATATTGTTGTTAGTGCGGGAGAATAGGGGGGTAGCTCGGTCGGTCGGGCTAGTTCGTCGACCAGGGGCTACACCTATGCTGTTTGTGTGGAGTTAAGACCATGGATTTGAGGATTTTTATAGGACCAGAGCCAAACCACTCCAAAGGGGCGTGCTCTTGGAGGACAGGGACACATGTGCTATCAACATAGGACCAGATGTTAAACAGTCAAGCGCACAGGTGTTAGTGCCTCGACACATGGCCACTTCCCATATGACCGGGGGCCAACGGAAAAGGGGTTTCACCCCAGTATTATTGCTGAGTGGGTTTTAAACTATGGTTTATGATTTTTTATTGATTTTCTCCACAGTTTTGGGGGATTTAACCCATTATTGGGAGACATTGGGCCCTTTTTGAGGCCAGATCTTGGGAGGAAGTTGGGAGATGGTTACCAAATTTAGATCTATATAAATCAGGCCTTCTTGAGGCCATGAGGGAGGTTTAGAACAGGTTTATGTTGCCATATTTTTGAGCCAAAGGCCATTGTTATGCAGGGAAGCTATTGAGGAACGCACCTTTGCGAGCCATTTATGGGAGCTCCGTTCATCCGATTTGGGTGCCGTCAGTTTTGATGGGTTAATGAGATCTGGTAGAACACAACCAAATCATTTTTATAATACATTATCACTTTTATGATGTACATTTAAAGCTTAGAACATAAATAAGAAAAGCCCACTAAGACAAGGCCCAAAGACATAGGCGAGATTGCCGAACTCCGTTATCACATTGGTGTTTATGGTTTGCTGTTGTTTATGCTTCATTTCAGATCTGTATATGTGTATATGGCTATCATAATTCCTTCATAATTATTCCTCTTTCTTTAAGCTTTTTAATTGGTTAAATGACACATGCTTAATAACTCAACCATTGTCGTATAAAAGATCTTTTCGGATCATTGGATGTGTTTCCTCGCCTTGGGATAGATGGGTAGTGTGTGCACACTACATCACCTAATACTTATGATTAGATGCATGGTCACTATGGATCGTTTTCCTGATGTGCCAACCAGAAGGACTAGCCTTAGGGATAGATGCCATATTCTATGTGAGATGACGAGTTTACTTGTTCCGTGTGAACTAGATGCTAGATTCTTTGTGAGTTGGCGAGTTTACTAGTTCTATGTGAACTAGATGCCAGATTCTCTGTGAGATCACAAGTTTCCTAGTTCTGTGTAAACTAGATGAAGCCCCGTGATGACATAAATCCCAGAAGGATAATGAGACCCTGGATGCATGAGGTGGTTACAAAAATTCTTTAATATAGATTTGTGGAAAGTCAACAAGTCAATTGTCAAGTGTATAGAAGTGCAGAAACAGTCGTGAAAATCGTGCTAGAAGAATACCTTCCTTGCTAAGAGGGATTGTTGAAGTTTGAGTATCTTCGGAAGATATTCCTATTGTATTTGTATTGTATTAGACCAAGTCAATAACCCTAAAGAATAATATTATGTTGTATTTGTAAAGTCGACCCTATTGCGCCTTTGTAAAAGTCAAATGTAAATTAGAAAGTGTCAATTGTACAAGTTGGCCATGAGATAATTAAAGGGTGACTTAACTACTATTTATATGAGGTTAGGTGCCTCACTTAAAGATCACTCACAACACAATTTCTCTCTCAAGGAAAAGTGCACAAGTCTTAGGAGGAGATGCAACTACAAAGGAGGAGTGTTTTCGTGGAGGGTTTTGGTTATCTCTTGGTCTATCTTTCTTGGTCTAATGTTGTGCTACTCTATTGTGGCCTGTTGAAATTTGGTAGCTTGGAGGTACTTCTGCATTGGTAGTGCTCAACATATGGAAGTGACCAAGCAAAAATTCTCCTAGTGACTTTATAAAGTGATTTTATAAAGTTGAGTCTTTTAATTTTTTAATGTAAAAGTGAGTTTATGATGTTTTGTGTCACTTTAATGACTTAAGTGACCTCAACGAATGATTAAGTCGTGACCGTTGATCTCAAGGGAAAGTGAAGAGACACTTAAGGGAGATCAAAGGTTAGAGGAGTTACAATTCGAAATTGTTTAAAGGCAGCTCATTAGGAGAAGGAGGGCGCACTTTTGAGGAGAGCTTGAGGGAAGGTGAAGGGGAATCCAAAGGAAGAGTGTTGGCTTGAGGAAGAGCTACAACAAGGAGGGTTTAACATGCACCCCAAGGAGTGGGATTGGTGCACATCCCAAGGAACATTGCAACCATTAATACAGTCCGTACAACAGTAGAAGAGGAGGTCGTACAACTGTGTAAGCTGGCCGTACAACAAAGGCAGGGCATAAAAATCGATGCTGTAAGTTTACAACATGTTTGCACATATTTCTATGCAGTTTTGTTGAGTTTTTCATTTCTGTTCCGTACAGTTTCCTTTTGGCACGAATTTCTATGCAAATGTTGACTGCTAATGGAAAATTATTGATTTTCCTGGGCCATACAGGCCGTGCAACCATGATTGTCTACCTTAGATACAGTCTGGGATTGTTTGCATAGTGTTGTAACTTGCTAAACGAAGAGAATCACTGTGTTTTTTATGCTGATGCAGCTTGCTGATGTAATAGTTCTAATTTTACCTTAAGCGTAATAAACATTCTTTCTCCTCAAAACTGTCCAATTTTCTGAGTATTGCTCAAAGTATTTATGAACAGATTTTTGTGCCAAATGTGGGTTACTGTCTGCTGTTCATAAATTTATTCCACTGCTATTTTATTTCAGAACTTGTCTATGAGTGTTTCTATCCATAAAGGACAATTGTATGGCTGTTGTATCTTTATAGGAGGCTGGAATCTAATTTAGTGTAAGTGGTATAATGAAATAAGATGTATTTCAACATGGTATCATAGTAGGTTCTTTGAATATCAGTGGGAAGATTTGGCACTTGAGACAACAAATGATTTGCTGGTGTATTTTCTTGAAGAAGGCATAAAAGGTTCCTTGTGAAGTGGACAAAGATGACTTCCAACATCAGGTTTGAAGATAGGTTGGAGGGGATCTCCAACTACCTGCAATGGAAGGTTAGAATCAACCGTTTTCTCAAGGAGAACAAATTGTGGTCATTTGCGAACACCATTGTGTATGTACCTGCTTCAGATCCCATATCTCTTGATGTTCATGAGGTGAGGGAAGCCAAGACTCAGAGAATCATCTTGGACAGGGTCAAAGACCACCTTATTCCACACTTGGCTGAGAAGAAGAGAGACCAATAAATGTGGGATGCACTGAAAGGCTTGTATGAGGCTAAGAACGTGAACCGAAAAATCGCTCTCCAGGAGAAGCTCCATGGAGCTAGGATGGTCAAAGGAGAGAGTGTGGCCACCTACCTCACTCGGGTTGCACACGTGAAGGACGAGTTGACAGCTATTGGAGAAGTCATTCTTGACTCAGAGTTGGTGCAGATATCCCTCAAAGGTTTCTTTACCAAGGAGTGGGAGGTTTTCATCAAGTGTGTGGTGGGGAGAGAAAAGCTCCCTGACTGGAGCAGACTGTGGGATGATTTTACAAAGGAGGAGATCCATGAGGGATCTCAAGAAAAGGCATTGGATGGTGCAGACGAAAAGAACGTTTCTCTTGTGGAAAAGGGCAATGAGAAGAAGAAGGACAAGAGCAAGGTGAAATGCTTTGCATGTCACAAGACTGGCCATTATGCTAGTTAATGTCCGAAAAACAAGAAGAAGAAACCAGAACTAGAGGTGTCAGCTAAAACATAGGTTGCAGAGTTTGCTGAGAGATATGAAAAGGATTTCTTTCTCATGACTGGTCCCATGGGCAGTGGGTGCCTAGTGTTCGAGGACATTGATTCTTGGTTTGTGGACAATGGAGCTTCTCGACACATGACTGGGTTGAGGTCAGTTTTCCTTGATCTTACATAGATTGACTCAGATTGCAGAGTGAATTGTGGGGCCGGCCCACAACTTGTAGTAAAGGGGGTTGGAAGGGTGAGATTCCAACTAGAGTTAGGAGGTCTTTTGGAGGTTGCTGATGTGTTATATATTCCAGAGTTGACTGTTAATTTTCTCTCAGTGTCATCTTTGGATGAGAGTGGATTTGGAGTTTTCTTCTATGGTGGAAATGTATTTTTTTTTATCCTGTGGGAGCAACTGCTGACACATCAATAATGCTTGGTGTCAAGTATGAGGGCCTGTACAGGTTGTTGGGTCGACCTGTGTTGGGGTCCAATGGATTTCTGGACTCAGATTCTGTGTCAGAGAGTTGTCAGGTAGCACGAGAGAGAGAGTTGATCCATGGGACTCAGTCTTCTTCCAAGACTCTCAAAGGACTGAACAAGCATGAGTCGAAACATATGGATGCTCAGGAGAGTGTGCAGTCTCCTAGGATCATGTCTTCAGTTCATGGTACAACAGAGGTAGTGTTCGACAACACATGTATTCCAACAGAGGATGAACACCTTCAATAACCACTCACATAACTAGATCAAAGATCAACACACCGATGTTTTCATGTGGTAAAACCCCTACGAGGAAAAATCCACGTCCCCAGCCAACGTGGCCACTTGGAGAAGTTTATTAATGCAAAGAAAAAGATTACAAAGAGATTTTACAAGAGATTTTCTCACAATCGATCATCGAAAAATGACCCTCCATGCTCTTTAAATAGAGATCATGGACCAATCGGGTGTCAAGCCATGGATCAATGGTCGTTAAGATCAAGGAGAGTATGAACTGTCGGATCACTTTATGTCGGGAGCATATCGTGACCATCGGATTTCCTAACTACAAATGCATACTAAAGAAACACACTAAGAAACAAACTTTTACCTAACAACATATTATACCAAGTAGATCTTAACTAACTCCTAAGTGTCTAAATATCCTAACATCCCCCCTTAAGAACAACTTGGGATAGGATTGAAGGATTTACAATAGTGACACAATAGGAGAATGAAGGATTTACAATAGTGACACAATAGGAGAATGAAGGAGGCATTATAGCCTATCCCCCCTTAATGACAACTTCCTGAACTCCTAACATAGATCGAAGTTTGGAAAACTTCGCTTCTGTAAGAGACTTTGTGAAAATGTCTGCAACTTGATCTTCTATAGGAAAACATAGCACTTCAATAACTTGATCATGAATTAGCTTTCTGATGAAGTGCATGTGTAGTGCGATGTGTTTGCTACACTGATGTTGAATTGGGTCTTTGGCAAGCTTTATGGCACTCTGATTGTCACACCAAAGGATGGTCGGATGCTGGTGCTGGAATCCAAACTCTCAAAGGATCTGTCGAAGCCACATGGCTTCCTGACTTGCATTTACCACTGCTCGGTATTCTGCTTCTGCTGAAGAAAGTGCAATAGCCTGTTGTTTCTTACAGGCCCAAGTGACAGGTCCTGAACCAAGGTTGAAAACATAACCTGCAGTAGATTTTCGATCATCAGGGTCGCTGACCCAATCTGAATCAGTGAAACCAACCAATAAAGGAGCCCCCTCTAAACTATAATGTATCCCGAACTGAACTGTACCACGAACATAGAGAAGTATCCTTTTAGCTACTTTTCAATGGCTTTCATGGGGTGTTTGCATATATCAGGCAATAATACCAACAAAAAAGGAAAGATCAGGACGAGTATGAGTCAAGTATAAGAGGCTACCAACTAACTTATGGTACAGGGTGGCATCAACTTCAGAAGAAGTACAGGTGGCATAAATCTTGACTCCAGACTGGAAGGGGGAAGGGGTTGGTTTACAATCGTCCATGTGAAAGCGATGAAGAAGGTCACAAACATACTTAGACTGGGAAAGAAAAATTCCTTCATTGGTTTGCAAAACTTGGAGGCCAAGGAAATAGTGAAAAAAACCTAAGTCTGTCATTTCAAATTTCTTCTTAAGGCTGGTTTTCACATGGTTTAAAATTTTTGAGTCACTACCAGTAATGATAAGGTCATCAACATAAAGGACAAGGATTATGATATGGCTTCCTACTTTCTTCGTATAGACATTAGGATTAGAATGGAATCTAGAGAATCCAGTGGCAATAAGAAAGCTATCCATTTTGGCATACCAAGCTTGGGGAGCTTGCTTGCGACCATAAAGAGATTTTTTGAGGCGACAAACAAGGCTAGAGTCATTCTGGTCATAGCCAAGAGGTTGTTCCATGTAGATTTCTTCTTGCAAATCTCCATGCAAGAAGGCGGATTTAACATCCATCTTATGGACCTCCCATTTATGTGAGGCAGCAAGGGCAAGAACAAGGCAGATGGAATTCATTTTTGCTACAGGGGCAAAGTTTTCATTATAGTCAATTCCTTCAACTTGGGAAAATCCTTTGGCAACTAACCGAGCCTTCTATCTTTTAACACTTCCATCTGATGCATACTTAGTTCTATAGACCCATTTGCATATCACAAGTTTTCTTCCTTTTGGAAGAGGTACAAGATCCCAAGTATCATTTTCCATTAAAGAATGATACTCTTCATTCATTGCTATATCCCAATCTGGATGACTTGAAGCTTCTGCAAATGTCTTTGGATCATGAGTTTTTGAAACTTGAGCCAAAAGAAAAGAGGCTCGCTGGAACTGTGAATGTGTTTGACACTGGTCTGAAGGATCATCGACAAGATCACCAACTACTTCTCGTGTTGAATGAACCCATCTAGGAAGTGGTGGAGCTGGTGCTAGTTTAGGTTCAAAGGACTCATCTGGAGGAGGGTGAGCAGGTAGAGGTGGATTTTCATCCTCACTGTCATCAACTGAAGAAGAAAATATATCATAAGAAGGCACAAACACCGAAGATGGCTCGCAGGCTGAAGAAGGCACAATCGCCGAAGATGGCTCGCATGCCAAGATATTTTCATCAAATTTAACATCTCTTCTAAGAATAATTTTATTACAATGTGATTGAAGAAGTCTGTAACCTTTGACATCTTCAGAATAACCAACAAATATACACTTCTCACTTTTAGGCTTCAATGCTTTCCTTTTCTCATCAGAAATGTGAGCCCATGCTATATTGCCAAATACACGGAAGTGACTTACATCCGGTTTAATTTTAGTCCAAGCTTCTTCTAGTCTTATATTTTTAAGAGCCTTTGTGGGAGTGCGATTTACTATGTAATTTGCACAGTTGATGGCTTCCGCCCAATACTTTAGACTTAATCCCTTAGATTGGATCATACAATTAGTCATTTATTTTAATGTGCGGTTCTTTCTCTCAGCAACACCATTTTGTTATTGTGTATATGGAAGAATGTGTTGCATTTGGATTCCATGTGTAGTGCAATAGCTTGTAAAATTATTGTTCACATATTCGCCTCCATTATCCGTTCTTAACCTTTGAATTTGATGTCCAAATTGCTTTTCTACAAGGGCCTTGTAGGCCAAAAACTTGTCAAAAACTTCACTCTTGAGTTTTAAGAAGTAAACCGAAGTATGTTTGGAAAAGTAATCAATGAAAGTTAAGAAATAGTTGCACCCAAAAAAAGAAGGAGAAGAAAGTGGACCACACAAATCACTATGAACAAGCTGCAAAGGACCCGAGGCGTGCCAAGAGGCACGTTTGTCAAAACTGTCCCGATGATGTTTGCCGAGAACACAACCGACACAAACACCATCTCTGCATGAAACAAGAGGAAGACCAGTCACCATCTGTCGATTACATAGTTGCTGCAATGAGCGATAGTTTAGATGACCAAACCGCTCATGCCAAAGTTTTCTCAAGTCATCGCTATGAGTAACAAAAACTGATGAAAAAGTTGATGACCCAAAGTTGTCAAACTTGTACAACCTGGTAATATCATCAGCAATTCCATTTGCAAGAACATGCTTATGATCTTTTAGATCCTTGATTACAACTTGGTGAAGTGAAAACTTGACGGTTTTACCTTCACCTGAATGAGTGATTTGATATACTGATAGAAGGTTACAAGAAAGATTTGGAACACATAATACATCATTGAAATGACAATTTTCTACCTGAACTGTTCCAGATCCTACAACACTAAGAGATCTATCATCACCAACAAATATTTTCTTGGTGTTACATTCATTTAGAGCATAGAATATGGCTTTATCCTTAGCCATATGATAAGATGCTCTTGAATCAATACGCCACTCATAAGAAGAAGAAGTAGTAGTAGAAGGTGTATTGAAGGAAAAATCAGAAGCAGAAAGTGCATGTCCATGAGAAGAAGAAGAAGAAGAAGAAGAATCAATACTGATGTTGTGCTTCTTCATTGCTGCTTCTAAGGCTGTAATCTTCTTGAAACATTTGGACTCATCATGACCATAATTATCACAAAAGTTGCAATGTTTGTTAGTATTCTTACTTTTATATTTTTCTCCTTTGTCACCATTAGGAGCTGAAGCTGTCTGAGCGGGTTTGGGACCCTTAGGTTGTTTGTTGTTGTAGCGAGGATGTTGCTTCTTGGGATACTTGGGTTTATCTTTCTGCTGGGCAATTAAGGCTTTGTTGGAGGTACCTGCAGTGTTGATCACTCCAAGTTGTACAAGCTTATCTTCCTCTCTAATCAAAGAAGCACAAAAGGACTCAAGAGTGGGTTTTACATAAGCTTTCCCTAGATCCTCTTTCATGGCATAAAAGGTAGATACAAACACAGAATATGCACTACCTAGCTTAGAAAGAATAAGATATATGCAACGCTCTTCCTCCATTTTTATCTTACATTCTTCACATAAAATTCCGAGTGTTTTAAACTTAGATAGATAGTCTCCAAGGCAAGAAAAATCACTTGGACTTAATGTCAGTATTTGATTTTCTAACTGTTGTGCTCGAATAATATTGAGTTTACCAAACACAGATTCAATCGTGTTCCAAGCTTCTTTGGGGTCATCAATTCCCTGAAGATGGTACCTTAAATAAGGAGAGATGGACATTCCGATTAGTCCACGTGCTTCGTCATTCCTATTATCCCATTTGGATTTATTATGATCATCAATGGGTGTTGTTTCCTTTCCCAAGGTAATCCGTTACATGCCTTTACTTCTTAATAAATCTTCCTTATGGGATTTCCATTGGAAGTAGTTGTTGCTGGTAAGCAAGACATTACTTGTAGAAGCCATATTAAATATGCAGATAATGCAGATTTAAAAACTGAAACTAATTATCTGGATAGAAATATCTCGAAAAGTAATGCGGTTTTTAAAAAAACGACACTGAAAACGGACTTCCGATGTGAGAGTTATGCCCTTTTAAAAAAAGGAATAAACGATAACCAAATAACCACGTGATAATGTAAGCTACTTTATGAAGTGACACACTTTTATAAAGAGAAGTGGGGATCACTTTTACAATGAAGTTACCTTATAACATAAAAGTTGCATGCAAAATAAATAACTCTAAAATAAAATATAAAGCTACTTATAGTGATTCACTTTTATACTTGAAGTGAAATGCACTTTACAATTTTTAGCATGAATTTAAAAAAAAAAAAGTAACAAAAGAGAGACTTGAACTCAAGACCTCTTACTTAATAAGGAAAGTTTTAACCAAATGGTCTAGAAAAACATATTGTAATGTTCAGAAGGAGGATTGGGGGTGTTTTTGTTCCTGTGGAAGACGACCTTGGAGAGCATGCTAAAAAAAAACTCTTTTCACACAAGAAAAAAATTTCGCTTCTCGATGACAACAAGGGTTAGATCTCGATTAGTTTACCCAGAAGATGCACCTTTTCCTATCTGTTTCTGATTTGCCAAGATTGCACAGGGGGAGGGGCAAAGAGAATACGCATATCTAAAAGAGTAGCAACCCGGAAATAAAAAATACAAACCGAAATAAAATCAAAATAAAACTTTGCAGAAATTAAAAAAATGCGTAGTCAGGCTTTATACCTCCGGATTTGACTGTAATGGCCATATCTTGGGAAAAAACAAACCTTTTCGAGTAAAATGAAAAGTGTTCATGAATGAAATGAGTGCTCCGGACGCAATGGAACAGTCCTCACAGCCCAGAAATGTACAAAAATTCCAAAAAATGGAGATGAGACAACTCGGCTTCACGATCTCGATCTACAACAGGAGCGAGTCTTCAAACATGCTCTGATACCATGTTCGACAACACAAGTATTCCAATAGAGGACGAACACCTTCAGTAACCACTCACATAACTAGATCAAAGATCAACACACCGATGTTTTCACGTGGTAAAACCCCTATGGGGAAACATCCATGACCCCAACCAACGCAACCACTTGGAGCAGTTTATTAATGCAAAGAAAAAGATTACAGAGAGATTTTACAAGAGAGTTTCTCACAATCGATCATCAACAAATGACCCTCCATGCTCTTTAAACCCAAACTGAAGCAACAACCCAATGTACTCTTTCTGTCATCTGCACTCCCTACCCAATCGAAACTTGTATATCCCTGCAACTTTACATCATCGTTTGAAACATATTTCAAACCATAAGTAACTGTGTCACACAGATATTTTAATACATGCTTTGCTGCAATCCAATGTTCATATCTTGGTTCAAACTGGAATTTAATTAGAGTGTTTACTGCAAAGAAAATATCCAACATGGTATTAACCAAATACATCAATGATCCAATCAACTGTCGGTACATAGAAGGATCCACCAAATTTGACTCAGAGTCTCTCAGTTTCTTCAGGTTTGTCACCATGGGAGTGGTCATGGACTTGCAGTCCATCATCTCAAATCTATGAAGGATCATGATAACATACTTCCTTTGACCAAGGAAGATATCACCTGGCTTCTGCCATACTTCTAATCCCAAATAGTAATGCATTAAGCCAAGATCCTTCATATCGAACTCAGAGGCCAACTCCCTCTTTCTAAGAGAACCCTCTTTCCATGAACCTTGCTTTGTACTTTTCGATGCTTCCATCTGTTGCATGCTTGATATTGTAGATCCACTTGGAAGTCACCACTGACTTTCCCTCAATTCTATGAGCACTGTATACTCTATTGGTGGCTAACAATCTTGGAAATAACTAATGTTCTCTCAATACCATAATCGTGCCTCTTCACTGACATCTCTTGACAATATTTCCACTTTCCAAAGCACACAACATCGTGGTAACCACCTCATCAACACATTGACACAAGCTTCATGTGATATTGACTACAAAGGGTTTTCCACTTCTTCTCATGTCCATCTCAATCACTCCTCACCAAATACTCATGTTGATCTAGAACACCAAAAACACCCATGCCATGGATTGGCACTTACACTTAAATTCAAATAGTTATGTAGCATTTTCCTCCATTGGTATCCATATGGAAACCTTCATCACCTGCAAGCATTTATACAACCACGAAACTTGTACAATTTGATCCTAGAAATTTCATAGCGTTGGGAGAGAAATATTTAATTTTGGCTATCAAAAATAGACCCAATCAATGAATCTCACAAATATATCAATGAGATCAAGAATCTCTTGTCCTCACAAGAGAAGATCTTTCACACAATGTTTGCTACATCAACATTTCCACATAGGTACTTCCACGAAAACCTTACACAACAAATATATCCACTGGGCAATCCAAGGAGACAATTCACATTCTGTCGATGCAATGAAAAACATGTCTTTACACAACTATATACAATGACCCTGCAAATGATGCGTCTTCCACTATGACCAACACACATCCAACATGTACTCATTGTCATACAACTAACTCTAAATATCTCATGACCTTTTCATGGCATATTTTAATGAGGCAACACGCGTGCTTCTCCAATGAGCACGAACAAACTGATTTCTCTAATGATCATTAATACACTCATAGTTTTCATTTCCTTGGACGTTCCTACTAGAAATTCGATCCCAATCCTGCTCTCAATCCAGGTGCATCCTGGTGTTTTCTTCAAACCCTTCTCTTTCATCATTGTTCTTATCTTTGAAACATATTCCCACCTACCAACTGCAACATAGATATTTGACAACAGTGCATAATGCCTAGTGTTTAGAGGATATAGTTCAAAAAAAGGCATTTAGCCACATGTTCTCCTAACTCAATATTGGAGTGAATTTTGCAGGTGCCAAGCAAAGCCCCCCACACACTAACACCTAGTTTTAAAGACATATTTTCAATAAATTCTTGTGCCTCATCCAGATGGCTAGCACATCTAAGAAGGTCGACCTTACATGCATAATGCTATGACTTGGGTATAATTCCATAATTCTGAATCATGCAATCAAAGTATCTCCATCCCTTTTCCACAAGCCTTGGATGGCATATCCATGCATTCCATATCCGACAATCATTTCACTCCATAAAACCACATTTCTATTAGATATTTTGTTAAACAATTGGCGTGCATTCTCTAATCTGTTTGCAGTGCTGCCAACTGCACACATGTCGGAAGCACACATATAATGGTCAATGATGTAGGTGTCATGTCTACCAATAACATATCGTGAAAGAGTGACATGGAATCATTCACATCTCCATTGGGGAAATCATAGTATTCCATGATATAACATCTCTTTTAGACATTCTATCAAACACTCTGCGCACAAAATCTTGTTGCCGAGCACTGGAATGCACACATGCTTAAAGAACACTCACCAAGGTAACTCCGTCTGGGATCATACCTTGCAATTGCATTTCCCTAAGAAGTGAGAAGACCTCATCAATATGTCCATTACGACCATACACAGAAATGATGGCATTCCATGTAACCACATTTCTTTCAGACAACAAGAAAATATTAGGGCAAGGGAACATCTCTCACATAGGCATGTAGAAATCTTCACAAAAAACGCAAGCTATCTCTCTCATTTTCTTGGGCCCTCCCGTGAGGGAGTCAAGCCCAGTCCTGCTTTGATACCATGTTGAATTTTTATATGAGATGATTGGATGAATTATTATAATTTAGGGCTTCCATATATATACTTGGGTGGAGTTCCCTTTCGTTAATGGACGTGTCTTTTCCATTTTGTCTTTTTCATTAATTATTAATTATTTATATTTATACATTATATTATAAATATATTATATCAATAATATTATTTAATAATTAATAATTATATTATTAACTATTAATCTAGGAGAATGTCTTCCCGACGTTGCCCAAATATCAACAATAGGAGAGACTTGGAACACATAGTACCCTAATCTAAACGAATTGTTCCAGACCCTACAACACTGAGAGATCAACCATCACCAACAAATATTTGTTTGGTGTTATATTCATTAAGGGAAGAAAAAATGGATTTATCCTTAGCCACATGATAAGATGCTCTAGAATCAATAAGCCGCTGATTAGAAGAATAAATAGATATTGCATTGAAGGAGAAACTACAAACAAAAAGTGCATGTTCATGAGAAAAAGAGTTAGAAGAAGATGAATCAAGATTGATGGTGTGCTTCCTCATTGTTGCTTCTAGGGCCTCCATTAATAAAAAACATTTAGACTCTAGATGACCATCTCGTCCACAAAAATTGCAATTCCTGTCAGTCTTTTTACTTTTTGATTTTGGTCCTTTGTTACCATTGGGAATATAAGCTAGTTGAGAGGCTTTGTGACCCTTGTTTTGTTTGTTTTTGTGAGGATGTTGCTTCTTTAGATGCTTGGATTTATCTTTATGTTGGGACACTTAAGCTTTGCTAGATGTACCTGTAATGTTGATCACTCCAAGATGCAAGAGCTTATCTTTCTCTCTAATCAAAGAATCACAAAAAGTCTCAAGAGAGGGTTCTGTGTATGAATCCCCTAGAGATTCTCTAGTGGAGTAAAAGGTAGATACAAAAAACATAATATGCATCACCAAGCTTAACAAGAATAACATATATACATTTGTCATCCTTCATATCTATTTTATAGTGTTGAAGTAAAATTTTAAGTGTTTTGGACTTAAATAATCTTCAATGTAAGGGAAACCATTGGGATTTAAAGACATTAATTGATTTTCAAGTTGGTGGGGTTGAATCACATTGTGTTTAGCAAATACGTTTTCCAGTGTATCCCAAGCTTCATTTGAGTCATCAATTCCTTGAAGTTGAAACTATAAATTAGGAGAGATGGATATTCTGATTGATCCATGTGCTTTGTCTTTTTTATTATACCATTTGACTTTCTTTTCAATATCAATGATATGTTTTTTTCTTTTCCCAAGGTAACTCAATACAATGCTTTATTTTGTAGTACATTGTGCATATGAGATATCCATGAGACATAGCTGGTATTGGCAAACAAAATATCACTTGGAATAACATATTAAAATATTAAGGTAATATGGATTCAAAAACTTATATTTACTATCTGGATATAAATCTCTTGAAAAAATAGATAGTTTAAAAAAATGACACAGAAAACGAATTTTGAATGTGAAAGTTATTCCTTTAAAAAAAAACATAAAAGGTAACCAAAGTACCATGTGGCAGGTAGAAGTTGACCTACGTGGTGATGGATGCACAATGAGGATGCTGGGTAATTCCCCCCCTCCATCATTCTCTAAATTTTTAAATAAACTCATTTTTACAAATAAGTTATGAAATCACTCACTTTTATAAAATAAGTGAGAATCACTTTTACGATGAGATTACTTTATAAATTAAAGTTGCATGCAAAAAGTAACTTAAAAAAAATATTATAGTAATTCATTTTTATAGTTTAAATGAAATACATTTTACAATAAAATTATGAGACTTGGAAGAGTAAGTTAAAAAAAGATTAACTTCAACTCAAGACTTCTTATTCAATAAAATAACTTTCAATTAAGCGAGCTGTATTAAATATATAGCAAATGTCATGAAGGAGTATTTTTTTTCCTTGAAGTGCATGCTTACCCCCAAAACCCTTGTTTTTTCTTGCAAAAAATTTCGACACGATTGCATACCAAAACAAGTGAAATTTTGATTTTTTTTTCCTGAAACTTTACAACAATGGGATTAGATTTAAGTTAGCTTGCCTGTAAAATACAAGTTTTCTCTCCATTTTTAATTTGATAAGCTTGCATAAAGCATAAAGAAAAGAGTATATGCAGGAAATAAAACACTTTTCTCTCTATTTTTTATTTGCTAAGATTATATACAACGTACAACAAAAAACATACACAAACCAAAAGCCCCAAGGGTTAGCGCAAGTGGTTCTGAGCCAGACGTGAAGCTATCCCCAACAAAGGAGGTCACAGGTTTGAATCTCTTGTCCCCCCTTGGGGTTAGGCCTGTCATGGACATCAAGGTTGATAATTTACCCCGTTTACCATCCATGAAGTGGGGAAGTACTCCGGGGTTTCCCGTGAGATATTACCTCGGAAATAAAAAAGAGTAGCAAACTAGAATTATACATAGAAAAAACCAAAATATTAACTCTGTAAAAACAATTTGAAAGGGCATAATCAAACTTGATACCTCCATATTTGACAAAAAAAGTCGTATCTTAGATAAATGTAAACCTTTTCGAGTGAAATGAATATCATTCCCAATTGAAAGCGGTGCTTTGGACGCAACAAAATAGTCCACTCAACCTAAAATGCACAAAAATAACAAAACATAGAAATATATTGTTCTATGTGGTGACATAGGTTCAAGATCTCAATCAACAACATGGGTCAGTGTTCAAATGGGATTCAATACCATGTTCGACAAAACAAAGGTATTTCCACACAGGACGAACACCTTAAGCAACCACTCACACAATTGGATCAAAGATCAATACACCTATGTATTACGTGGTTAAAAACCCTCAAAGAGGGAAATAGTCCATGGCCCTAGCCAACATAGCCACTAGAGACAATATGTTAATGTAAAAGAAAAACATTTTACAAGAGAGTTTCTCATTATCAATCTTCAAGAAGTGACCCTCTATGATCTTTAAATATAGATTATGGACTAATTGAGCATTAAGACACTAATCAATCTAGCTGTTAGTATCAAGGAAAATATGAGCCATCATATTACATAATTACAAATTGTATAAATAACTCCTAAGAGTTTAAATATCCTAACAAATTGTTTATGGGACAAGGGACCCCCCTCAACAATTTGACTGGTAAATTCTACAGAGGTATACATACCCTACACCCCTCTTGATTTGAACTTGTGACCTCTTAGAAGGAAACACACTTCTTAACCATTAGGCTCACTTAAGCATATTCTAATGGGGCACTTGAATTATATAGACGCAATCACTCAAATCTAGAATTCCAACATTTTTTTAGGATTTCAGTAAAAATTGATCCAAAAATATGCCCGTAAAAAGTTGCATGGGAATGGCTTCTGGGCATTTCATCTTTCCAAGGAGCATGGGAGCTAGAATCAAAACATTTCAAATCATGGTGGCATGATTCCAAGATCTTGGGGATGGTTTGGAAGAAACCCGCTTGAGAAATCTGTAAGTTTTAAACTTGTGAAGTAAAGCAATCCATATAGATTCTTAAGCAAGACAAAAATAAATCAATGACTCATACACAGAGTACACAGAGATTTTATACCGGAAACCCTCAATTGAGAAAACCTTTCTTATATTCATTATATCGAATTTCACCATTCACCATACAATATATACAATGTTTTTAGGTATTCCGTAGATACCAAAACCCTAATCCCTTAATCCAGGATTAATTTACAAAACCGCTAATTTAATAGGGATCGTCAGGGATTAATTTAATAGGGATCGTTAGATGCAGTTGTCGAACCTGACGCACCCACACACACACATGCAAACAATATAACACTTACCCAACATTCTCCCACTTGTTGTTTTCTTTGCATCCATGGGTCTAGGGGATTATATAGTCACAATCCATGGAAACAATGCCCATTGTTACTCTACACTAGGAGAACTTTTCTATGCTCACAGACTTTGTTAATGAATCTGCAACATTCTTCAAAGTGTCAACATTTTCTAGAAACACCTTCTTTTCCTCAACCATGTCTCTCACAAAGTGATACTAAACATCAATATGCTTTGTCTTCGATGATAAGCTGGGTTCTTTGCCAGGAATATTGCACTTTGACTGTCACAATCTAATCTCACTGCTTGTTGTACCAACCCAATACCTGAACACAATGTTTGTAACCATACTACTTCCTTGCTTGCATGAGTGGCTGCCATGTATTTAGCTTCTGTAGTTGAGAGTGCCACTACAGCCTGTCTTTTACTCATCCAACTGATTGCTCCTCCAAATAGGTTAAACACATACCCACTTGTAGATCTTCTGCGATCCAAATCTCCAGCCCAGTTTGCATCAACAAAGCCATGTATGTCCACCACTCTGTCCAATCCTGGTCTTCTTTGGTAGCACAATCCATAACTGGTGGTGCCACGAAGATACCTGAAGACCCTCTTTACTGTTGTCCAATGCTCCTTCCATGGTTTTGACATATACCTGCTCAAAAATCCCACTGCATGTGCAATGTCCAGTCTAGTACAAACCATTGCATACAACAAACTGCCAACTGCATTGGCATATGGAACATGGGACATGTCCTCTTCTTCTTCCTGTGTCTTGGGACACTGATCTGCAGATAACTTTACACCTATAGGAATATGAACCTTGACTGGTTTACTTCCATGCATATTAAACCTCTGCAATATCATCTCAACATATTTTCTTTGATTCAACCAGAGTTTCCTGTTTGCACGATCTCTTTTAATCTCCATTCCCAGAATGAAGTTAGCAGCATCGAGATACTTCATGTCAAATTTGGAGGATAGCTGCAATTTCACCTCCTTGATAACATCCATGTTATTTCCTACCAACAACATGTCATCAACATACAACACTACATAAATGAAGTGATTACCAACCTGCTTGGAATATACATAGTGATCAA
>ML783866.1:441797-454728 GCA_009831015.1 Picea engelmannii | reverse complement strand
ATCTTCCATCCTAAGATGATACAACTTCTTTCGAAGAAACAACTTGTTTACCAGGGACTTTGATTGATACAAATTCCCTAACTTATCCCATAGTTCCTTGGCTGTAGATTCTCCTGAGACATTCAACAACACCGAATCTACCAAGCAGAGTTGAATAGTACTCCTTGCTCTTCTGTCCAACTTGTCCCAATCTTCCTTCAACATACCAATAGCTGGTGTACTAGTAGTTTGTGTACTAGTAGGTTGTGTACTAGTAGCCTGTGTGCTAGTAGACGGTGTACCAGTAGGCTGTGTACCAGGATCCACAACGATCCATTGTTCTTTGTCTACAAGAAGGTCCTCCATATTGAGCTTCCATAGCTCAAAGTTTTTACCGTTGAACTTCTCTATCTCGATTCTAGATGAGCTCGCCATTCCTATTTCTTTACTCGAATCTCCACTGCAAAAGCTCCCACTAAACCCAGGTTTATCATATACCCAAGATAAACTTGATCTATCAAGACCGAGCCAAACCCTCAACAACAAAGGTGTCCCTCTGAAGCCAAAAATGAGCTTTGATACCACATGTAAGTTTTAAACCTATGAAGTAAAGCAATGCATATAGATTCTTAAGCAAGACATAAATAAATCAATGGCTCATACAAAGAGTACACAGAGATTTTATACCGGAAACCCTCAACCGGAAAAACGTTTCTTATATTCATTATATAAAATTTCACCATTCACCATACAATATATACAATGTTTTTAGGTATTCCGTAGATACCAAAACCCTAATCCCTTAATCCAGGATTAATTTACAAAACCGCTAAAAATAGCAAAAACCGCCCAAATTTTTTTTTCAGGGCGTTGCCCCGAACCCCATTGGCCCCGAGCTACCGCCTGTTGCCGAACGCTGCGCGTAACCAAGGGGGGGCATACCTGCCCCCCCATGGGACCCCCCTAGGAAAGCGCCCGACGTACACAACACAAACATAACACTAGTGCGAGGGATCGTTAGACGGAATTGTTGAACCTGACACACCCACACACACAGATGCAAAGAATATAACACATACCCAACCAAATCAAATGGTGGGGGATGAGTTTGCATTTGTTGATGCCTTATAGTGGCCGGTCCATTTTCTCATAGCTCAAGGTTTCACATTTGTCTGAGCATTGTGGCCATCTTAGTCTCTTGGTCTTCATGCATATGCCACAACCATGGTGGACTGCAGAGAAAATTGCTATCTTCTAATTGGACTCAAATTTCTTAGTTTTGAGACTGCAAATGTAGTGTGTGGCAACTCCTTCACAAAGAATAATTACTTTTATTTTAGTGTGGCGACTCAGACAAATTTGACAGTGGTGTGACCAGATCAAAAGAGTTGAAGTGTTGTTATATATGGAAACATGGGTGAACGGATATGTGAAGATAAAGAGGGGGGTAGGGTAGGGTAGGGTATGTTGTTATCTTTAGATTGTGTAATAAAGTCTCCTTGCATGAAATTTCTCTTTTTTAATATATATTTGTATTTAAAATATATCTTTTATTTTGTATTTTTGTGTACCCATGCATATAGGGTTTGCTTAATGATTTATTGGTTGTTAATGTTAATGCTTACCCAGGTATTATTCAACTTTTTAAAACAACTCATAATGGTTTTATCGACAAATTTGAAGTGTTTTAAATTGTCATGGAAGCTTGTTTCATGACTGCTCATTGCCCATTGAGTGTTCATATTTTTTGGTTGAAAAATTGTCACTTCGCGTCATGTGTTTCTACTTTAAGAATGGGCTGATGACTCTCCCAAACACCATGAAATTTCTTATATGTGGTTCACACATTTAATAGTGAAGAGGCCAAATAGGAGTTCCACACCTTTTCTCTCTGCTTATTGAGAATTCTACTTGGTTGGGCAAATAATTAACTTCATTTGATTTAGTGTATATGGTAACAATGACATAAGCATGTACTTTTAAAAATTAAACAATATTTTAAATAAAAGTTACAAAATTTATATTATTCCAAATAGATTTAAAAAAGGATTGTTCCAACATATGCTTTACTAAAATGTAAAATATATTCTTTTATTATTTAATATACAATTTGAGTGGGCTTAATGGTTAAGAACATGTGTTTCTTCCTTGGAAGTCACAGGTTCAAATCCAGAGGGGGGTAGGGTATGTATACCTCCGTAGACTTTAGTAGTCAAATCGATGACCTTAAAATAGATTATTATTATTGTTTTTGTTGTTGTTATTTCTCCCAACTTCTTGTTTCATGTAAATTTGGGAGAAGTTTCTAGCCATATTGGATACTCGTACCCAATAACCCTACGCAGATTGTTTTAGCACTGCTCTCATGGAAGCATCCCAAGGGGGAAGCTTCTACATTCTCTTGATGATGAAGCCCCGACCTTTCAAGAAATGGTGGTGCCTTATGCCAGGACCTCCAAAGCACAACCCCCCCAAGTTTGTCAAGATGATGGAGGATATTTCATAAGTAAAACTTCCTCCAAGTTTGTCTAGATGGAAAGCACTTGCATTTACAAATCGGGGTTTGGGGGGTCAATTTGATGGGATTTGGCCCTCTCCAAGAACGGTAGAAACATGGATTCAAAGGAATTGGAACCCCATATAAAAGGGAAACTTGGTCACTTCTTTTGTGGAAGGGGTTCTTTTCTTTCTTGTTTGAGTATAAATAGGACCGAGATTTGATTTTTAGAAGTGAACTATGTTTCCTTGAAGCCAAGGGAATGTATCTTAACAAATGATCACCTGATTTTAATCCAGAAAATGACATTCCATCAATGGTTCTTGTGTGGGTGAGGATCCATAATTTTCCTTTGCATTGTTGGAACAATGAAGCTTTTAGGTGCATTGACAATTCCTCGGGGCGATATTTGGATATAGTCGAACCAAAAGAGAACCTCTTCTCCCGTGCCATAATTTGTATTGAGGTGGATCTGGATAAGGGACTTCCTAAGGCCGTGTTGATCACCTTATACAATTGGAAGCATGTTCAAAAAATGGATTATGAACAACTACTGTAATATACCTTATGTATATTACAATTCCATTAATTATTAATTAAATCATCATCTAATAATTATTACTTTTAATGTAAAGTCATGTCTTTTTAGACAAAAAGATGTGACTCTACTCATGTACGTGTATTTATACGCATTGTTAAAGATTTGAATAAGCAACGAATACTAAATTTATTAAAAATTAAACATATATTTTATATATACCAAGTATTAAGCTTCTAGTTGGTATTAGAGCGTTCCTTTTCTTCGCATCCTCCAAACCCATGACCTCCATTCACCCCTCTCCCACTCCTACTCCCCCGATATCAGAGAATTATTTTTGTATCCTCCGTAGTCCCTCTCCCACTCCCACACATATCCTCTCCCTCTCCCACTCCCACGTAGTCCCTCTCCCACTCCTCCCACTCCTCCCACTCTCATTTGCAGTCCGCAACCAACATCACAACCTCCTCTGCACTGCCATTCGACCTCCACTCTCTTCATCCTCCACCATTTTCTCTTCATCCTCTTGCTACCATTCGACCTCCAAACTTGTGACCTCATCTTCGCTTCCATTTCCTTTTTCTTTTTGTGTTCCCTCCATTCCTGTAATTCGCTACTTCGTCTCCTTCATTCCCCTTCACGCCATCCACCATCTCAATCCACCATTCATTTTCCCTCCTCTCCTCGTGGATCCCTCCGTCCTCCTCCATGATTTTTGCTTCGTCCAAACCCTAAAACCCTAATTCTCCTCCCCTCCCTTCCTCCACGATTTTCCTTTCATTTGATATCATACCCTATATATAATATTAACATATTATATATATATATATATATATATATATATATATATATATATATATATATGTATGTATTAAAATATTAAAAATATTAAATATTTAATACATCAACCTCAACATGAGAAACACAAGGAGAAAGTTGGGAGAAGCATAGAAAAAGACTGAGGACAATACTCCCCCCATGTTGGAGCTAAGCGGAGGCCTCAAAGAGTTTTTCGCGGACCTTATAAATCAAGTAAATACTTCGTTAGATGCCAAAATTGGAAAATTAAATGAAGAACTAGTGGAGTGCAACAAAAATTACCACAACATGAGAGTAGAGCTAGAATCAGTGCAACAAAAATTACCACAACATGAGAGTAGAGCTAGAATCAATCACAAACGAGATTACAATCCCAGGTAACTCAACTTCGGAGTGGGGGCCTCACCAATCACATTACTCGACTTACATAGGGACGTTTAATAATGACATTCCCAAGGCAAAGATTATTGTTCCAGAATTTGATGGATCAAATGAAAGAGAAGCAACAAAATGTGTAAATAAAATCGAACAATACTTCAAGTATTACTAGATTTCTGATGATGAAGAAAAAATTAATGTCGCATCTATACATTAGGACAAGGATGAAAGTAGCAGAAGCCATACTGATGAAAATCGCCACTAGAAAATCACATCAAATCCCCGTAATAGAGGTGAGAATCCTATAATCCTCCCATCCAATGAGACATTTCTCACGTTTAAAGATTGTTCCTACTCTCGGGACACTTGCCACTGTGATTGTTGTCAAATGACGAGAACATACAAAAACCGATCCAATGTCGAGTTTGAAGAAGATAACGATATTAAACTCGTTGCACAAAACTCCACGGGAACATTGTCAGACCAATATGACGACGATGAAAGAGAGGGCGAGAGCCCTACCATTCGATGATTAAAGAAATAGGACTGGTTTTTGAAGAAGATAACCATTTGGTGTCAACTCTGAGTGTTAATACAATGTTTTTATTTCTCCAGTACCAACCTCAGGAAGTAGAGAGTTTATCAGAGAATATTGATATACGTGAATTAAATGATCGATGGCATGGGGAGAACGTTGACCATTTCAGATTCAATACTCAAATAAAAGACTATCTCACAACATTTACATTTCCAGACAATATTATTATTGTTTGATGTATACAAGATTATTGCCAATGCAACCAAAGAGTCAATTATTCCAACCAAATTATATGGAATTCCAGTTTCACATGGTGTCAGATCAATCAATATTTAGAGGATTGTACGTATAACGTCGATTTCAGATATGAAACCATCAATATTGGCGTAAGAAAATTTGGAGGGGAAAGAGTAATTAGTAGTCTTGCTGAGGAAAAATAGTCACCCAATAGTTTTCGTGTAGCAGTCAATGATCTTCCAATAGTTATGTTTTGCAAAGAAAGTGAAAAAGATGATGGAGTGATATGCCCAATGTGTCAAGAAACGTTTTCCATTGAATAACATGAAAAACAATTTCCATGCAAACACCTCTATCATTCAAAGTGCACTCTCAAATGGCTTCGTCATATAAATTCATGTCCAATGTGCAGATCTGAGAAAAAGGACTTTGTCAGCGCCATTGGAATCCTCACCTTCCATTCCAGTGAAAATACAGTATGTGCTATAGTTACCGATGCAATTGCTACTCCAATTATTCAGACATCTACATACACTCTCAAAAATATTACGGAATTGATTGCATTCCAGGAGGGTAGACACATAAGTTATGAATATGGATGTTATTGAAACCCTACCACACAGGTTTCTGAAGAAAAAAATAAGTACGTGTTTTTTCAAAATGTCTTGGGAGGTGTACTATGTTCAAATGCTACTTACCTGAATATTCAGGCATAAAAGACCTTGCTCCTTCCTGTAAAACAAAAGGAAATATGACATTTTAAGGATGTGCAAGCTATTTAGTAGAACACCTAATACTTGGAAACAACTGTGAATATATTAAGAAAAAAAAAACAAAAACAAAAAAACTTTGTAATTAGTGAAGAAACATCACTAGTTAGATGACATAAGATTCAAAAGATTTGTCTTTACCTATGCTTTGAGGATGAAGCTTATTTTTAGGAGGGATGAATTGTAATATACCTTGTATATATAATTCCATTAATTATTAATTAAATCATCAATGTAATAATTATTACTTTTAATGTAAGGTCACATCCTTTTAGACAAAAAATATGTGACTCTACTCATGTACATATATTTCTACACAATACACATTGTTGTACATTTTATTAAGCAATGAATAATAAATTTATTAAATATTAAATATATATTTTATATATACCAAGTATTAAGCTTCCAACTACCCTTCAAATGCAATGCATGCCATGAATACAACCATTTTGCTAAAAACTATTAAATATATATTTTATATATACCAAGTATTAAGCTTCCAACTACCCTTCAAATGAAATGCATGCCATGAATACAACCATTTTGCTAAAAACTACAAAAAAATAGAGTGAGAGAAACCTTAAGAAAATGAAAAGGAAGAGAAATGGAAGATGGTGGGTCAAAAATCCATATTTGCAGTCAATATGGGCACAAGGTATCAAGTATTATAAAAAAATCCTCCATTCCCATTGCTGGTAAAAACCCCAATTCGCAAAAGGGACCATCCTTAATTTCGTTGGGAGTCCTTTCACCAAAAGTAGGAGAAATGAGCAATCATTGCATCATTCTATCTCAAGAGCAGGGTGAGTTAGAGGGGGGAAATGCCCAAAATCTTACGGTATCAGTAGAATAGGAGCAACCTTCAGTCCAAAATTTTGATTTAAAGAAAATAGGGGTGGAGCCTCCATTGGGGATGTCCAACATGGGTGCCAAAGTGCATTTCATCGAACCAACAACATCAGGTAGTGGAGAGATTAAGAATGTAGTGGAGGATATTCCCGCCTTGGGCATGGAAGAAGAAAATAACTATAAAGATGTTGAATTGGTATTTGTAGAACCTAAAGATAAGGAGGTGGAATTAGTAGAACCGAAGAAAGAAGACTAAAATGATGAAGGGTCAGAGGAAGTTGTACCTCATAGATCTAGAAGGAAACTGGTTGGGATAGTCAGGGAAGAAAAAAAAACAAGGACATCATGATGGGTTCTAAAACAACTATAGAAATGGTGGGCATAGAACCAAAGCCTATGAAAGTAGCTAGGACTAATGCTTCTTCCAAAGGAGACAATCCAAAGGTCCGGTGTAAATAATGATAATTGTCTCTTGGAATTGCAGGGGGATAGGAAATGCCCCTAAAGCTGTCGGGGTGAAGGATCTTATCAAATAAAAAAATCCTACGATCCTCTTGATCCAAGAGAAAAAAATGAAGCCTTATGAGGTAGCCAAGACAAGGAAAAATCAATGGAGATTAGTCAAGGAAATAACAAAAGACTCAAGAGGAGTGTATAGGGGTTTATGTACTCTTTGGAATCTCCAATTGGTAAGTTTGGAATTTTCCTATCAAACTCAAAATTGGATCTTGACCAAGTTTAAGAATATGAAAAATGGGAAGTATTTAAGCATATTTAACCTCTATATACTAGTCAATTATATGGAAAAACAATCCTATTGGAGATCATTATTAAACATGTCCAGTTCATAATATATATTTAATTGTATAATAGCAAGGAATTTCAATGTGACTTTACATAATGTGGAAGAAAGGGGGGGAAGTGTAGTCCGAGATCCCGTCAAAGAGAAGATAGAAGATTTAATCAATGGATGGGACCTTGTGGATGTTAAATCAATAAAAGGGAAGTTTACATGGTCTAACAAGAGAGTGGGACCTGGGTATATAGTTGCGAGACTGGACATGTTTCTAATCAACAATAATATTTTATTGCAAGACCATAATTTCAAGTCCAAAATTCTTCCCTCCATCGTCTTAGATCATAAGCCAATTTCTTTGCATTTTTCAGAGCTACCTTGATTAATTTACCTTTCCTTTTTGGTACAAGCCTATTTGGATGAACTCTCAAGAGGTCGTTGAGAGGGTCAAATCAACATGGAAGACTTGGATACTTGGCACACCAATTTTCATCTGGGAACAAAATCTCCAATTGGTAAAGGAGGCCTTAAAAGATTGGGTTAAAAGTTACAATTATGTTTCCCCTTATATTGAAAGAGCATATAAAAAGAAAATTATTAGAGGTGCAAAGTAGAATAGAGGATTAAGAGGTAACCCAATAGCTGCAAAGTCAAGAAGTGAAATTGAAAAAACAATTTCAATTGCAATGAGGTATGAAGAGGAATATTGGCATCTAAAATACTGAAGTTTATGGATGAAATAAGGGGACCATAACTCAATATTTTTTCTTAGGTAGGCTAGGGTGAGAGTTCTAAGAAATAATGTTAGAGAAACTACCATGGAAGGTGGGAAAAATTATCATATTTTGAGGAGATCAAGCAGGAAACAAAGTCTCATTTCAATGCACTCTATCAACAAGACAATCAGGCAAATGGAGACAATGGGGATTTAATTATTGAGCACATACCAATAGTTATTTCAAGGGAAGAGAACGCTAAGCTCACAAGGCCAATAGAAGAGGAAGAAATAAAAAGAGATATGTGGGGTCTTGATCTTGATAAGGCTCCTCTGCCAGATGGATTTTCAATTTCTTTCTATAGAATTTTTTGGGATTTGATCAGGTATGAATTGAAAATAATGTTGCTATACGCACGAGGAACCAATAGGATGGGAGGGAGTGAAAATTCCTCCTTCTTGCCTCTAATACACAAAAAAACCAATCCGTCTTCTTTTGATAGATTTCTCCCTATCTCCCTATGTAATTCTTCTTATAAAATACTAACCAAAATGATTGTAGGTCATTTGAAGGAGCTGCTACCCAAGATCATCTCTGATAATAAGGGAGTCTTCCTACAAAATAGGTAGATAATAGACAACATTGTTCTGGTACAATAAGCTATTCATTCTAGTTTCGAAGCAAAGGAGAAATGTATGGTCATAAATCCAAATATGGCCAATGCCTTTGATCAGGTAAGGCATTCATTCCTCTTCAAAGTGTTGATAAATTTGGGTTTTGTAATGAGTTTTTCTTGTGGCTAGCTTCTTGTATCATCTCTCTATGGATAGCACCGTTGGTCAATGGTCGTCCTGCTTCTTTTTTCAATGTAGCAGGGGCTTGAGGTAGGGATGACTACTTTCCCCTGTCCCGTTCATTAGAATGGAAGAATACTTAAGCCCTAAATTGGAATCATAATGGTTAGCTAGTAATTTTTTAGGATTAAAAATTGTGAGAGGTTTAAAGAGAATTACCCACTTATTATTTGTTGATGATACCTTTTTTTATGGGGGGAACCTCTCTAAATATTTCAAACATATTTAAAAAAAATTGGATTCTTTTTTGGATGCTTTTGGAGGAGCTCTAAATCGATGGAAATGCCAAATATTTGGGTGACACTCCAACCTTCAAGTAATGCATATGATCTCCATATCTTTTCATTTTACATTGGTTTAGGAGCGATCCTCATTTCGTTATCTGGGGATATCAATTTCAATAAAACATGCCTCTTCCCAAGATTGGGAAACCACTCTTGATAAATTCGGGATTAAATTTGGGGTATGAGACTCTCAATGGCTTAATCCGGTGGGGTGGACTATACTCATAAAATCAATGCTTTCTTCTCTCCCATTATTTCAATGCTCTACCTTTTTGGCTCCAAGCAACACTGTGAATCAAGTTGCCATGAACATTAGGAAATTCCTTTGGAAGGGAGGAACAACCAACACAAGGAAACATCATCTTGTGAACTGTGCGATAGTAAGGAATCCAAAGGATAGAGGAGGCCTTGGAATAAAAGACCTAGTTATGATGAATTCGGCATTAGGGGCAATGTTGTTATGGCATATGGTGGTAGATGACCCTCATTGGTGGAAGAATGTGCTTTGGAAAAAGTATTTCATAGGCTCAAGGTCAATTTGCATGGAAAGACATCTCAAACAATAGAAAGGATCCCCAATATTTAAACTATTAAATGCATCAATTCCCTTAATCCAAGCTAAACTTACATGGTTCCCTGGTAATGGGAAAAGTATGAAAATGTGAGGAAAACATTAATGGTATGCCAATGCTGAAGGAAAGGAGGGTTATTATTCCATTCAGAACATGGTAGGAGAATCATAATTTGCACACTCTATATGATATTTCGGCTTAGGATCGATCCAGTGTTAGGAATTTGGCCAGGATGGCATTTTTGTCTCCCTCCATTACACATTATTCCTTTGATTAATTGCCTAGTATTGATGCTAGCAAGATGTGATCTACTAATATTAATAGAGAAGGATTAAAGGGGATGGGGAGTGACCAATTCTACAGTCAAATATGGGTACTCTACTCTCCTTGAGGCAGAGAACCTTGCTCAGTTTTCACCCTTGTGGAAAAGAACCTGGTCAAATGACAATTTATCAAAGGTTAATTTACTTTTTTTGGACCTTGGCACTTGGGAAAGTTCTCACAAGGAAGAATGTAGGAAGAGAGGAGTGGTAGGTACCATGCAATTCACTCTATGCACTAAAGAAGAGGAAGCCAATGTTCATTTATTCATCGAATGTCAATATGTTAATGAAGTGTGGGATTGGGTTCTAGAAGGACTGCGACATAGAGTGAGGAGGCCTTTGACATGGGAGGACATGTTTCTACATTTGGGGAAAAAGTACAAGGGATCCCTACAAAATAAGAAGGTGTTCAAAAAAGTGTGGAACACCTTACCAAAATATATGTGTTGGAAAGTATGGCTGCAAAGGAATAAAAATATATTCAAAGATGAAGAGATATCACCCAAAAAAACAACTAAATATTTGGCACTTTTAGTAGAGTATTTGACAATTTGAATAGGTGGGTACGATGGTGTGAGACAATTTAATTATTTTAAATTATATTACACTCCTAATCAATCCAGGGGCATAAGCTTGTGATATGATAACACTTCATGTGCAGGGTTAGTGCATAAATGGGATCTAAACTAAGAAAGAAACTCTAAGTCCTAATGCTTCGAAACAAAAACACACTTACAATGAAAATTATTAAAAACATAAACTAATGGTATTACATAGATTCACTGGATTATTGGTTACAAAAATACTTTAATGAGCATGAATTATAATCTCTCATTTGTTATTAAATCCCAAATATTTTTGTAATTGAAGATGAAGTAAATGTAGTCCTCAATCTTCACTGAACACTATTCTCTATAGGAAAATGCACATAGATATAAGCAAAGGCATGCAAATGACTGATAAAGCAAAAATTGCAAACAATCTTTAGAACTTAATCTAAGTATTAAAAGCAAACATATTAATTCTATAACTCAAAAATCAAATGATCATGAGCAAAACACAAAACTAACTATTGAACTGAGAAATACAAATTGAAAATGAAATGTACTAAGCTAATCTAATTAAACTAATTGTAGTGTTGGCCATATTGAGGGGCCCTCCCAATTGGTGCATGCTACAGGAAACTTACAATACTATGAACTGATTATACACCACAAAATCGCTCAGAACATCAGTGCCATCAACATTCTATTAATGAAATCACAAGTTCAGGATTACAGTAATCAATTCCAGTTCTCTATTACAACGATTATCATTCTTTTTCTCTCTCTGGTTCAGACATACGTTGAAACAAGAAAAAAACGCGGGTAGATCCTCAACGGATCCCCTGCCTCTCGGATCTAATAACACAATCATTACCACAAATTGGAAAATAAAGACATGAAGTTACACAGTTCTACATTTTTTATTAATCCCCATGGAAAGATGGAATACAAATCACAACTCATGATATTCTCATGCCTTGGAAAATTAAGAAGGACCCAACTAAGTTCCTAGAATGGCGGTTGAATCAACAGAGCATCTCCCTATTATTTGATGGAGCGTCAAAGAATAACCTAGGGCTGGTATGTGTGAGAGGGAGTCTTCATGATCCCAGGGAGGGGGGAATTAAACAATATGTGTGGGGATTAGGAGAACTATATAATAATCTAGCCGAAGATTGTTCGCTATGGCGTGTGCTCACCATATCTAGAGCACAAGAAATCAAGGATTTAATGGTCTTTGGGGACTCCATGATCATTATTCGAGCAATTATGAACCATTCCACTCTTGGAGAAAACAAACTTTAGGGCATCATAAATAGATAACTCAATTCGATAGGGTGAGGCTCTTTCATGTCAGAGGAGAGTAAAAAATGAAGCACATGTCTTGAAAAAGTATGCATTGAAGAAATATATCCATTTATTGGTCATAACATGAAGATTTTAACAAAAGAAAAGTTAAACAAGGAATGTTATTATTAACATTATAGATAGATAAAATATATTGTAACTTGTAGTACAATATGCGTAGTAATCACATTTCTTTTTAATGTGAAATGCATAGCCTATGGAAACTTGTCTAGCACTTTTCCTTACTTCGAGGATCGTACATAGGGTAAATCGGATTATGCATAAGCTCGAGGCTTTGTCAACACAGAGTTCAAGGTTGTTACAACAATATACTTATTAAGGGCTCAACATGTCACTTGCGGTAATTTCAATTGGGTGGGGAGGATAATACTCCTATCAACCACTTGGGCTAGACCTAATTGACATGTCGTAATTATATATGTTACAGTTATTTCTATTTTTTATTTTATTTAAAATTTTAAATATTATTATTATTTATTTTTTTATAATAATTTTTTCTTAAAACTAGAGTTGAATATATATATATATATATATATATACAAGGAAACTTGTTGAGCACTTTCCCTCACTTCGAGGATGGTACATAGGGTAAATCAAATTATGCATAAACTCGAGGCTTTATCAACACAGAGCTCAAGGCTGTTACAACAATATACTTATTAAGAGATCAACATGTCACTTGCGGTAATTGCACCTTGGTGGGGAGGATAACACTCCTATCAACCCCCTGTGATAGACCTAATTGACATGTCGTAATTATATGTGTTACATTTTATTTTTATTTTTTATTTTATTTTAAATTTTAAATATTGTTATTTTTTTTATAATAATATGTTTGTAAAACTATCTATCTATCTATCTACAT
>ML783866.1:404022-441767 GCA_009831015.1 Picea engelmannii | reverse complement strand
CAAAATAGCTACAAAAATTGGCTCAAGGCCAATAAGATCTGCTACCACTATATAGCTGGTAAACATAGATATGTCTAGAATTTATAACCAGTCAACATGACTACAAAATACTTTATCTTGGTCCAACTCATTTCCTTCGATTACCATTAGCTCAATTTCATGTTCTCCCTGCTCTTTGATCGTTGAATCCTGGTCTATGGATTTTATTTGAGACTGTTGAGGCAACACCATTGTCCTTAACTTCTAACATTCTTGTTCCATAAGTTCAATTCATCGGAGGAGTGATGCACCAATGTATTCCAAAGTCTCTATCATGTCTGTCAATTGCAGAAGATCCACACCATTTCCCTCAATCATGTCTTCATGCTGATGAAAAATGAGTTTTATGTCACTCCAAGAAGGGTCCATATCGTGGCTTATTTTCTATCTTGAACTATCAACTCTCTACTTAGAGAAAACCCAATATTCGAGGATGACTATGTTCACTATAACAAAGCACTCTTTATTTATTATCTGCTAGCCAATTTCCAATTGCTTTGTTTCACCACTATCTCGACTGGTTGCCACAATTCTTGTATGCCTGGACATCCACAAATTATAGATAGGAAACCCTCTTGGATGTCCGCAAGAAAGGAAGGAAGGGACATAGCTCAGATAGGAGACAAAACCTCCCTCATAAGAGTGCCAAAAATCCAAGAGGACGAAAGAAGTGACAATACCACCCAACACAAGAAAAACCTCTAACAGAGTAACCCTAGACCATGAAATTGACCGATCCCTCTATGGAGAAAGACAGAGAGACACTGAACCGGTGGATAATATCACAATTGGTAGAAGACACTTGAGGGAAATTGATAAGAAATCGCCACCCAAAACTAGCTAGAGCATTTAAAAACCAATAAATTGACCTTAACACACCATAGTCTATCGATTCCACAAAAAAATGAACATAATCGAAAGGAAGCTCCAAAGAACATAGAAATTTGTGATTGGAAGAAAAAAAAACAAAAATATTGCAAATTGTGAAGACTAAAACCCAAACTTGGGTTTGGATGAGAAATGACCAAAATTGTCACCAACCCTCCACCAAGAGTCCTCAATTCTGAAGCCAAGCCACTCCACCTTGTACCAACCTAAGTCACCACCAGAGGCATATAAAGAAGCCATGGCCTTGCTTCTAATAAAGCCCTCGCATGTGTTGTAACTAATACACTCCTCGATTTCTAAAGTGACCATAAATTTGATGTGTCCATTTCAGTGATATGACTAGCCAAAAAACCCTCCAAAATAATGTTCCTTCCACTAAAGTTATGGGATGTGAAGCCATTTCCGCCTCCCATTCAAGATAAATTTCCCTTTGTCTAACCTTGAGCCTAACTTAGCACATTTGTCTGCTTCACCATTGAGATATCGTTTAATATGAAACATAGAGTATTCTTCAAAATCCTTTAGGAGGAAGAGAGACCAATAAAGAATATCGGAGATGAAATTGTCCCCAATACTCATATTTTTTTACTAAATCTCTTATTATTAGCATGAAGTCACCAAGGACTGTCAATTTTTTTATTCCAAGAGAGATTTCCAAGTTAAGGCCTTTATACAAATCGTAAGCCTTTGCTTCATTATTTGACATTGTTCCTAGGCCCCAAGCATGGCGAGCAACTATATTTTCACCAGGATTACAAAAAATACCCCCACACCTGCCACCCTTGGGTTGTTTCTTGAAGCATTGTCAAAGAAAAGAGTACCAAAGTGTTGAGATGCTAGCCAATTTTTAAAATCTTCCCGAGATAATCTTAAATCCCATTTGGGCGTAAAATTTGTTTTAATGGCGATGGATGGGGGAATTTCCACCTTAAAATATTTTAACCATTATTCTTCATATGCATCCAGATTATGAGGTTGGCACCTAAGTCGGAATTTCATGTATTCATAAAGAAGAAAAAAGATCTTGTCATGGTCTACCTTGGGTTCATTACTTCATCATTAAATATGTTTTTATTTCTTGGAACACATATACTCTAGCACACATATTTTTTTTTTTGTTTGTTTGTTAATGTGGCCGAACCTGTTGGCATCGGGATTAACCTGTGGTTTGAGAAACCGTGACTCAGGGGCATTTAAGCCGTCAAAATCACCTGGGGATCGCACCCGGCCTGAGCCACACCAACCCTTAACATGGTTGGATTTTTTGTCCCCACAAGTTTCGAACCGGTGACTTTTCAACACGGAGTGGCTTAACAACACACTCCATCACCGACTGTCCTACACCTCGAGGACCTCTAGCACACATATTTTGGGATGGCTTCCCAAATCCATTTAAATATGGGTTTATGTTTTCCAATTAAAGATTCTGAGGTTGCCACCTAAGTCAAAATTCCATGTATTTAGAAAGAAGCGAAAAGGCTCTTGTCATGGGTTTATGGCTTCCCAAATCTGCTTAAATATGAGTTTATGTTTGAAGGAACCCTGTATCTTTTCCACCATAGAATGAAATACTCAGAACAATCTTGTGGCCTATCAAATATGTGGATCAGATTACACAGGGTGTGTGTCCATACCTCTTTCTCGTACTAGAAATCAATGAACATATGTTGGATAGATTCTTCGTTGCTTAGGCATAAAACACAACGAGAGGGATTGATTATTTCCCTCTTTCTCAAATTCTCAGATGTGACAATTTTCTTATGAACTAACAACCAACAAAAATAATTGATTTTTGGCATCCTATCACAGTGCCAAATGGAATACCAAATTCTGGAGTGAGGAAAAGGATGAGTAGCCTCAGAAAGGACATTGAACCCTTTTTTAACAGTGAATAGGGATTCACCCCAACCTCTAGATTCGTTTACGAAGCAATGCCGAGGGGCATGGCCATGAAGAGAGGAAAATAAAGAGGCTAGAGAATAGCTCAGGTGTGTCGATGGGGAGAGTTTCTTCCAACAGTCCCATAAATCAGAGTTCTTCCACAACGAATGATCAAAAAGAGTATTATAACCCTGCTCTTCCATCCAGGTCTGTAGAGGACTTAAATTTGCTTGATTAGAAAGACAATCACTACCCAAGATTTTTTCGACCCAAATGTTGATTTGGCACCCATTTCGAAGAATCCAGTTTAGGTTGTCACAAATGAGCGGCTTGGCTGCTAAGATTCGTTTAAAAATAGGTGAGCATGTAGTGAATTTGAGTTGATACTTGATGCAGCACTTCCTTGTACCTAAAACCTATTTGTTGAGTATGGCTCGTTTCCACCAAGCTAAATTCCCCATGAACAATATCCATATAAATTTAGCTCCCATTGCTATATTCATGTGTTCCAGATTTCAGATTCCCAACGCTCCTTTGTCTTTGGCACTAGTAATCCAATTCCAATTCACAAGGTGGAATTTTTTCTGGTTCGATTTCCCTCCTTGAGAGAGAACTCATATTATATTCACTGAAAACTTATTTACTATGCCTTTCGATGCCAAAAGAGCAGAACATTGATAAAGAGGGAGGGTTGAAAACACTACTTTGATGAGGATTACTCTTCCAGCTAGGTTCAACCATTGTGTTCCCCATTGGACAAATTTTGCGTTTATCTTCTCTATAATTTGCTGCCAATCTTTAGATAAGGAATTTTTAAGAGCAACGGGGATGCCAAGATACCTAAAGGAAGACCATTTTCAACAATGGAGAATTGGAAAACCTAAGCTATTGCTTTCATTTCCTAAGGAGGTGAATTCCAACCCATTATTTGGAATTTTCTATAGTTGACATCTACCCTAGAGGAATCAAGAAAGGAATCTAGGACTCTTTTAAATCTTGAGGAAATAATAACTAAAGAACCTCCCATCAGTAAGGTATCATCTACAAACTAAAAATTATTCATATTTTTGACCCTCCAAGCTATTGGCAGGCCTAACAAATTTCCATTATTTTTTCACTTTCCAACTTTTTGCTCAACGCTTCAACCATGATGATGAAGAGAAGGGGGGAAAGGGGGCACCCTTGACGAAGACCTCTGCTTACTGTAAAGAATTCAGTCGGTATACCATTCACCAAGGGAGAAATACATGGGCTACTAATACAGGATGCAATCCACTTTATAAAGTTGTTGTTGAACCCAAATCTCTCTAACACTTGAAACCCAAAAGAAAAAAAAACCAAAAAAATAACATGCATAACATGATTAAATGCATTAACCATGTCCAAATTAATTACCATACATTTTCCTTTAGCGTTGACACTTGTATATATTGCTTCCTGGACTAAGAAAATATTGTCCATTATTTGCTAGTCCTATAAAAACCCTCATTGATTAGGAGAAATTAATTTGGGAAGAATTGTTTTTAATCTGGAAGAAATAATTTTAGTGAGAATTTTATAGGAGTGTTGCACAGAGAGATAGGGAGGAATCTAGAGAAGGTAGTGGGGTTAGCTTCCTCGGGGATTAGATATAAAAAGGAAGAATTATTCCCCCCCAAGCCTCAAGGATTGATGAGAATAGCGGAGAAAGATCAGATCTTATCAAGTTCCAAAAAATCTATAAAAGGAGATGGATAAACAATTCGGGCCGGGGGCCTTATCTAGATCCAAACTCTATATGGCATCCAAAATTTCAGATTCAAAGATGGGATGAATGAGATCCAGAATAGCATTGCTCCTGGATGTAGTATTCTCAGTAGTGACAACTGGAGATTGAACACTTATTTCATTGGGACCTTTTCCCCTTTGCTTGTAAAGATCATTACTGCTAAGTAATGTTTCTAAATCGCCAACATTATGTACATGAGTGCTTTGGTTGTTATCCTCTTCTTCTTCATTCAAGACAGTTTGAATGAAGGAGTTACTGAAACCCATTGATAGCATATGTTCAACAAAGATTTTGTTCGGATCAAAACCTTTGATCTTTTCAACATACTTTAAACTCACATTGTTAAAATGATCTGAAAATTCGTCAATTTTATTTATATATCTGAAAATGAACTCTCCAATCTTCCATGGCAGGGGAATAAACTGATTTTTCCTTTTTTCATGGAAAAAATGTAACCAAAAGTTATATTGCCTCCACCTCTGTAATAAATAGTTTATTAGATACGTAATAGGTGAGAAAATAATGATTCTCTTTTGAGAAAAATATCCTTATGATATCATGATTCTCCATTTTCTCTATTGTCCCCTTTTTCTCTAAAAGTCTGGTAGCTTGAACAAACATCCTTGGAGTGTTTTTTCCCAACAAAAGATTTTTGAAGATTGGAACAAAATTATTATAAAATTCATAGAAAAATAGAGGGGTATTGTGCCTCCACAATGCGTGATACCAAAAGGTAACTATATCTGTTTCACAATTCACCCTTTTACCGATGGTTAAGTTTGGGAATTGGAAACAATGCACAATAACAAATATAAAATAAGAGGCTATAAAGATTTTTTGTCCTTTATATAATGTGATAATTGGGAAGATATTTTGATAGAAATAATTTTTCCCCAATAAAGAATGGCATGTTCTTGAACTGTAAAATATAGAATATATAAAAACATGCCAGAGATAAAAGCAATGTTTTCCTGACCTTCCACCTTTGTAAATAGCTCTGCGATTTCTCGATAGGGATTTTTTAAAGACTCAACCTGAATTTTGGTTATGTCTGCTGGAACAGATGCAATATTCTCCAAATATTCCGGCAGAAGGTCAAGCCCATTGTTATATGTAACATCCCCGACTGTCAACCCCACGACCGGAAACACTACTACTCAGAAACATTCTAAAACTTAAATAGTATGCATTTAATTAAGTTAAATGACTTAACACAGAGTAAACATATAATTACTGCTAACATACAAAATTAATGGAATTAACAATAAATATTATTGCAACGGAATACATGATAATATTGCAAGCATCACATACATGCATTTTCATTGAAATTAAACACATGCATATACTTATCTTTGAAACTGTTGTAACTCCACCAACTACGTGCAAAACTTCCATGAACCTACCAGCCTTAGACCATGCTTCTCATCACGCTCAACAGTGGGTCACCCCCAAGCTGGGAACAATATCCACCCAGGGCAAGGGAATCCTAGACTAGGCTGAGGTTACATGAAAACTGCATGGAACATTAAGAAGGATTCTCTCCAGGAGCCTTCTTACGCCCACTACTCACGGACTCTCATTCCCCACATGCTTGTTCCACCAGGGAGTATACACCTTCACAAGCACATTCCATCAGTGCTTCACCTCCCTCTTTGGGTCTCGATAACAGGCCGAATCAGGAATTCTCAGAGCTCCGTAGCTGGTGCTGGACTCTCTCTGGGAGAAAACCTCTTCCCAACAGACTCTCTCACCCGGAGAGGGATGTTCACAGGCCTGAAAACCTGCCTCTTCTACCACAGGCCTGACAACCCGGTTCTTCAACCAGTTTTCAACTCAATTCCCTCAACTTCATGATAACAGTAACGAAAACAACTTTTGGTTAACTCATAGGTGACATCAGCAACAGGAAAATTGGGTGTCGACGTCCAAAAAAACGACAACATGTCACTAAGGCACATCACGGTTCGGGTAACATCGGTTTTAGGATGCGTGACAAGAAATCCATGCAGAGGTCGAACACAAACTCGACGGTTCAGACAGAGGGTGTATCGACTCCTGAAGAAAACATCACAGGCTTCAGGTTTCAGAGGAGCGTGAGGGTATGTAAGCAGAGATCAGACGAGATTCATGGTTTCAGACAACTGATGATAGAATGGAGGAGGAACCCCAAACTCAACTGATGCTTCAGTTTTTGACCGCATGCGCCCGGGTCGACACTTGTCTTCTTGGAGCTGCATGTGTTCCCTTTTGCACACGTTGGAGCTGCATGTGTTGTCTCTCTGAGGACTTAGGATACAAAAAAACATGTTTTGTCACACAGCTTTAGAATAAGAATAAAATATTATTCTCAAGGATTTAAGCCTCTAAGCTTAGCCCCTCTTTCCAACCTTTCAGCCCCTTTTCCCTTACCCACCTTGTGGAAGCTTAGTCCCCCATCACTCTTTCTTCGTGGTCAGTCTGCACACAATGATGTTTAATCTTTATTAATGTTTTGCATATTACATATACAAAAACATGCTCCTGGCCTTTAACACTTAGGCTCTCCGACCTAATAAACACATAAGCCCACCAACTTATCAATAGTTGTCTCACCAGCCTACACAACATGATTTACAATTCATAAACATGATTACAACAGGGATCGTCCTTGGGGATATTACAATCCCCTCTCCTTATTTTTGCACTATCCTCAGTGCAACTTTCACACAACATCAACAAGATTTTCAAAATCTTCAAAAAGATGCGGGTATTGTGCCCACATAGCATCCTCATGTTCCCATGTCGCGTCCTTAGGATCGCACCAGGTCCACTGGACCTTTACAATCCCTATGGCTCGATTCCAGAGCTGTTTGCTTTTCCGGTCCAATATGCGCACATGATGCACTTGCAAGACACCTTCTTGCTCCACCTGAATCACATTCCAATCAATTACATGATTAACATCATGTATATGTTTCTTAAGCAATGAAACATGAAACACATTATGTACAATCATGGATGTAGGTAATGCAAACATATATGTAACTGGTCTAATCCTTTCTGGGATTTCAAATGGCCCACAAAATCTGGTTGCCAACTTGTCACAATTTCCCAGCTTAAGGAACTCCTATTGGTTTTCACTTTCAGGAAAACTTGCTCTCCCACTTTAAACTCTCTGTGGGTTCTATTTTTATTAGCATAACTTTTCTGCCTGTCTTGGGTAGCTTTCAAATTTTGCTTAATTTTTAGCATCTGTTTTTCCATTTCCTTGAGCAACTCTAGCCCAAATACTTTCCTCTCAGCTGGATTATCCCAACTTACTGGAGTATTGCACTTTCTACCATAAAGTGCTTCAAATGGGCTCATCTTCAATGATGCTTGATACCCATTGTTGTAGGTGAATTCTACCAAGTGTAGGTAGTCTTCCCATCTCGATGGTTTGTCCATCACATACATCCTTAGTATGTCTTCTATTACTCGATTCACCCTCTTTGTCTGCCCATCAGAATCAGGATGATAGGCTATACTAAAATTCAGATTCATTTCGAACCCTTTGAATAACCCTTTCCAGAAATTTGAGGTAAATTTCCGGTCTCTGTCAGACATAATTGTCTTGGGAATACCATTCAATCGTGCTACTTCCCTCATAAAAATATCAGCAACATCTGCTGCCTTGTGAGTAGTCTTTAGTGGAATAAAATGAACAACTTTCGTAATCTTTTCCACCAACACCATGATTGAATCATGCTGCTTTCCTGTTCTGGGCAATCCCTTGATGAAATCCATTGCCACTACCTCCCACTTCCACTCAGGAATGGGTAAAGGTTGCAGCAACCCTGCTGGGTGCCTGTGCTTAGCTTTAACCTTTTGACACTCCATATATATGGCGATGTATTCAACAATATCTTTCTTCATACCTGGCCAAAAGTAATGGTTCTTGACTGCTGCCACAATTTTATGATATTCAGGGTGCCCAACATAAGGCACATTATGCATTTCATGCAAAATCACAAGTTTCAAGTCATGGACATTAGGTACATAAATTCTGTTCTTATACATAAGTATTCCGTCAGTTTCCAACTTATAATTCTCCACTTTCTGTGGCATCTTACCTTGCTGTAGCTTTGCTACCAAATCCTTGTACTACAAATTTGCATTTGCAACTTTCAAAATTCTTCTTTTAATATTAGTCTGATACATGCTAATGGATGTAGCATGTAATTCATGTACTCTCCTGCTGAGTGCATCAACCACTTTGTTTTCCTTCCCTTTGATATGCTTGATATCAAAATCGTATTCACAGAGAAACTCCAACCACCTACTCTGTCTAGCGTTCAAGGTTGGATGATCAAACAAATATTTCAGACCGTTGTGGTCTGTTCTCAGTTCGAACCTCCTTCCGATGAGGTAATGCCTCCACTTATTTAGAGCGTGTACTATGGATGCCAACTCCAAATCATGAGTTGCATTGTTCCTTTCGTGCTCTTTCAACTTTTAGGATTCATAACAAATTACGAATCCATTCTGACTGAGGACTCCTCCCAGTCCTTCTTTGCATGCATTTGTACACACTACAAAGTCTTTCTTTGGATTTGCAATCCTCAGAATTGGAGCACTGGTTAACAATTGCTTCAATCACTGAAATCTTTTCTCACAATCCTCTGTCCACTGAAACTTATTCTCTTTCCTTTGCAAGGAAGTGGTAGGGTGAGCTATCCTCGAGAACCCTGCAATAAATCTTCTGTAATAACCAGCTAGACCCATAAAGGATCTGACTTTTGTCACATTCTTTGGCGCTGACCATTCTCTGATGGCCTCAATCTTCTCAGGATCTACGACTATCCCATCCTTCGAAATAATATGCCCCAAGTAATGGATTTGTTTTTGATAAAACAAGCATTTTCTCAACTTGGCATATAGTTGGTGCTCTCTTGGCACTTGCAAGACCATCCTGAGATGATGCTCATGCTCTTCCTCCGACTTGGAATACACCAGAATGTCATCCAAAAAGACTATGAAAAACTTGTCTAGATAGTCCCCGAATACACCATTCATCAAGCACATAAAAACAACAGGTGCGTTTGACAACCCAAATGGCACCACTGTGAACTCGTAATGACCATACCTTGTTCTAAAGGCAGTCTTGCTAATGTCTTCATCTTTTATCCTTACCTGGTGATATCCCGACCTGAGGTCTATCTTCAAAATTATCTTCGCATCCTTCAACTGATCAAAGAGGTCATCAATCCTCAGCAGAGGATATTTGTTCTTTAAAGTTACTTTGCTTAGTTGTCTGAAATCGATACACAATCTCAGTGTCCCATCCTTCTTCTTCACGAACAGGACCGGTGCACCCCAAGGTGACACACTTGGGCATATGTACCCCTTCTTCAGAAGCTCTTCAAGCTGCAATTGCAACTCTTTCAGCTCTGGCGTACTCATTCTGCAAGGAGCTTTCGACACTGGAGTTGCTCCAGGCATCAAGTTTACAGAGAAATCAATATCTCTCTTCGGAGGTAGTTCGGGTACCTCCTAAAATACATCTTCAAACTCTTTTAGTGCCGCATGATCTCCACTATTCGACACCTTATCCTTAGGTGTTTCCTCCACATGGGCTGCAAATAATTGACAACCTTTTCTGTAGCACTTCTTCATTTGCATTGTTGATATTTCTCTGATAGCAACAACTCTGGGAATTCCTTGGACTGATTTCCAATTCCCTTCCTCATCCAGGCAATTGAATGCCATGTTACGACAATCCAAGATGGCATGGTGTTGGTCCAACCAGTCCATCCCAATTAGACATTCATAAGAACCTGAAGGAAGAAAATTCAATTCAGCCTTCGTGCTTAGTCCATTCATGTCCACAGGACAGGACTTAACCAACTCATTGAATTTCCTCTTGGTTCCTCTAACTAGCTGCACTAACCAGGTTTTTTCATGTTTTCTTCTCGATAAATGAAAAATTTCCACCACTCTAGGATCTATATAACTATGGCTAGCCCCTGAATCAATTAAAATCGTAAATGGTTGGTTGTTAATCATACCTTCCACTTCAATCAGGTGCGACTGATATTCAACTTGCTTGTTGTCCAGGGTTGCGTAGATCCTTGGCATTCTACCGCCCATGTCCTCCATTATTTCACCTTGCTGAACATTATGGACAACTCTCACTTTGCCATTTTTATGGGGACAATCTCTGTACTTGTGGTTCCCCTGACAGCCCCAACACTAAATGAGAGTCTGTCTTGGCCTTTGTTCCCCTAAGTCAACCATTCTTGGCTCTCTAAATGATGGATGTCCTTGAGGACTATTTATGAAAAAGGGTGGCTTAGTTCCCTTCTTCCTCTGATCCATCTGGAATTTCTTCTTGTCATCCCAAGCCTTCCGAAAAGTAGGTTTTTCTCTTTTCTATTCATATAAGTATTCCACTCTTCTTATAGTTTCTTCCATAGTCTTAGGATCATCATACTGAATCTTGTCACCAATGGGAGGTGGAAATCCACTTAGATACCTATGAATCTTGACAATCTCATCTTTGATGAACATGACATACTTTAGCAATTCCAGAAACCTTCGTTCATATTCATCAATGGTCATGCTTCTCAGCTTGAGTTCAAATAACTCTTTCATCTTTCTGTCGTAGTATCTTTTAGTCAAGTATTTCTTCTCGAAATACCTTTTGAATTATTTCCAAGTGACATCTTTCTCTCTAATGTGCTGTAACTGCACCAGCTGATCCCACCACATGGATGCCTTTCCCTTCAGTTGATACATTGCAATTCTTCCTTCTGCATGAGAGGAATAATTATGCAGTTGGAAATATTTTCTCATGCCAAGCAACCATGTTTCTACATCTTGCTCCTTATTATGTTATCCATCAAACGTTGGAGGCTTAATCTTGCTCATTTATCCCTTCAGTTCATCCACTCCATATCTCCTGTGCTTTCTGGTAGGAGATGGGCTTGAACTACTGTGTGCTTCCTTACTGGAATGCTTCGGGGAGCGACAATGATGTTTTCTAACACTCCTCGATCTTATTTTCCTCTTAGGGGTCCTACGACTCCCTGTTTTTCTTGTGTCACTCTCCTTTTCCAATTTCTTTTCGATCCTGTCCAGGCTCCACATCAACTTCAAGTTGAATTCTCCCAGTTTATCCCTGGCTTTCATGAGATTTATGTTATCAGTTCGGTGAGTCTGGGCATCCTTCTGTAATCTTTCAATGATTTTCATCATATGCCCTTCCTTATCCATCTCCTTTCTGTGCCCATTGGAGTTCGAGCCTTCAACTCCCAAGTGGACGTCCATTCCTTCTCTTTCGTTCACTGAACTGGAGGCAATCCACGCCTCTTCTATTTCTTTGCACTCGACGACAACTCTATTCAGTTTGGACCTCGCTAAACTTCTGCAAACACAACGTGTAGACACCCATAATTTGTTAGGCCAACATTCCTTAACAATTTCCACACATTCAAAACCAATCCGATTTAAGAAAACGTTTCGATTTCACGAATTTTCCGAGCTCTGCTCGGATCTGTAACTTTCGGGCGATAGCCCCCTCTTTCTTAGTCCCCAACCCATGCGATCTCGGGCCATGACCAAACGCTAGACCACTAGGTGCTACTCGAGCTTTCGGCCTTCAGAGATTTCAAAGCACACACAAGACTTTCTCTCGAAGTTTCAATTATCGAACTCGCAAAATCGGGTGGATCAACGGTTCACGTCTACATGAAATCTAACGGCTGGAACCCATTGTGGTCTTTCCATCATCAAATTTTTTGGGACTTTGGGACTTCGGAGTTTCGGAACTTTGGACCTCAGGACTTCGGGACTTCGGACCTCGGGACTTCGAAACTTCGGGCCTCGGGAGTTCCCAAACCTGCTTCTTCCCAATCCTCCGACATCTGAAATTTCCATCTACTCTACCCTCCGGGCCCACGTAGTACAACTGTCACCGACTAAAAAGGTGGCATGTCGTAGGTCTAGGAAGGTCCACGTCACCTTCGATGACATCATCGGGTCCACCCTACTTGCTTTTCGTTTTGGTACTTTGGGCTTCGGAAGTTTGTGCATCAACACACCTCGTTTCTCCTTATTGCCGAAATTCCGAAATTCCGATCTACTCATCTGCTTGATCCAATGGTCAAGTTATTTTCCTACGATCTATGGTGTAGATCTTCCTCGGGACTTCAGAGTTTCGGGCATCGGAAGTTCGTGCATCAACACATCTTGTTTCTCCCGATTGCCGAAATCCCGAAAGGTTTCCAGGATAACCTTCCTGTACCTTCTCTAGATCCAACGGTCGAAAAAGGGTTTTCCTTCCTTTCGAACAGATCCTATGGCCCACATTACTCTGCGGCCCAATACCACTTCAGTCGTGGTTTTACGATACCGCTACTCCTCCTAAGCTTCATAGCACGCCAAGGTAACTTCTTAGCACTCATGGATGATCTAAGGTTTGAAATTAGTCCATCCAGACACAATTTATACCTGAAACCTCGGGTCCAATGGCCCGTTATCCGACCCATCTAGGCTCATCATTGAAAACCTTGGCTCTGATACCAAATTGTAACATCCCTAGCCGTCAACCCCATGGCTGAGCAACACTACTACATGGAAACATTCTCAAACTTAAATAGTATGCATTTAATGAAGTTAAATGACTTAACACAGAGTAAACATATAATTACTGCTAAAATACAGAATTAATGAAATTAACAGTAAATATCATTGCAACAGAATACATTATAATATTGCAAGCATCACAAACATACGTTTTAATTGAAATTAAACACATGCATATACTTATCTTTGAAACTGTTGTAACTCCACCAACTACGTGTAGACCTTCCACAAACCTCCCAGCCTTAGACCACGCTTCTCATCACGCTTAGCAGTGGGTCACCCCCGGGATGGGACCAAGCTCCACCCAGGGCAAGGGAATCCTAGACTAGGCCGAGGTTACAGGAAAGCTGCACGGAACATCCAGAAGGATTCTCTCCAGGAGCCTTCTTACGCCCACTACTCACAGAATCTCATTCCCCACATGCCTATTCCACCCGGGAGTATACACCTTCACAAGAACAGTCCATTAGTCTTTCACCTCCCTCTCTGGGTCTTGACAACAGGTTGGATCAAGAATTCTCAGAGCTTTGTAGCTGGTGCTGGACTCTCTCTGGGAGAAAACCTCTTCCCAACAGAATCTCTCACCTGGAGAGGGCTGCTCACAGGCCTGACAACTTGCCTCTTCTACCATGGGCCTGACAACCCGGTTCTTCAACCAGATTTCAAATCAATTCTCGCAAGTTCAGGATAACAATAATGACAACAACTTTTAGTTAACTCACGGGTGACAACAACAACAGGAAAATTAAGTGTGGACGTCCAGAAAAATGACAACAGGTCACTAAGGCACAACACGGTTTGGGTAACACTGGTTTCGGGATGCGTGACAAGTAATCCACACAGAGGTCAAACACAGACGCAACGGTTTAGACAGAGGGTGTATCGACTCCTCAAGAAAACATCACAGGCTTTGGGTTTCAGAGTTGCGTGACTGTTTCAGACAGTCGACGACATAATGGAGGAGGAACCCCAAACTTAATTGATGCTTCAACTTTTAACCACATGCGCCCAGGTCGACACTTGTCTTCCTAGAGCTGTATGCGTTCCCTTTTGCACACGTTGCCTCTCCTAGGACTTAGGATAAAAAAAAATCATGTTTTGTCACACAACTTTAGAATAATAATAAAATATTATTCTCAAGGACTTAAGCCCCTAAGCTTAGCCCCTCTTTCCAACCTTTCAGCCCCTTTTCCCTTACCCACCTCGTGGAAGCTTAGTCCCCCATCACTCTTTCTTCGTGGTCGGTTTGCACGCAGCGACATTTAATCTTTATTAATATTTTTCATATTACATATACAAAAACATGCTCTTGGCCTTTAACACTTAGGCTCTCCGGCCTAATAAACAGATAAGCCCACCAACTTATCCATACTTGGCTCACCATCCTAGAAAACATGATTTACAATTCATAAACATGATTACAACATGGCTCGTCCTTGGGGATATTACATTATATTTCTTCAAGAATTCTCTGCAATCTTCACCTTTGATAGTAAGAGTTGGCTCTGTCAGCTTTAACATCTTGCAGAATACTTGAGGTGAAAGAGAAATCCGAGAATGACCCTGGAGATGTATGATTCTTTGATTTGGTACATACTTGTCCACACACCATGCAACGATTTCCTTACATTAAAAAACCTTTGGAACACATCCAACACGAGTGATTCCAGATGTCCAAATTACATTCCCATCTTTCTGTGCATGAGGGGAGGAATAATACCAATATGCTCTCGACCACTAGAAGTTTTGGTCTTCACAACCAAATATATTCAGAGTATCACCACACAATTTTTGTCTAGCTGATGCTGCCATAGGTTGATGGAAGTATTTCTTCAGCTGGATAATAATCTCAAATAAATCTTTTAGGAAATATAATAATATTTTAATCCCTTGGAAAATGAAGATTTAATGAGATTTAATGAATAATTCCTCGAACCTTTCGCCATTAATGACGATCTTTTCGGGGCCTGCACAACGATTGTTAGCATTAAACAATACTTAATGCGTATCGAGAAAAATAACGAAAGGGCGGGGACACGTGAGAGATAATTCCAATATAATATTTTCGTGAACTCTCCAACCCAGGAACCCACAAACTCGTGGTTGTAGAGATGATCAAGAATATACTAAGTGTAAAGGAACGGTCAGTCAGACTCGCATGCAAGAAGAATGAAATAATTTGGAGCCCGACACCCACGACAAGGTTGATGGTCGAAACGTAGATCACAGAACTTGGGGTGCAAAGTGAAGGTCACGAAAAATGGAGAGTGAAATTTCGAACCCACAAAACTGAAATATGACTAAGTGTTAAAACAAACTTATGAAATAAGTAAGTGGGTGGAAATAAAGGCCCACCAACCCGTGAACCCGCGTACCCACGAAATTGAAATATGACTAAGTACAGTAACCAAAAAGGGAGAGAAGAAGGGATACAAGAAAAAGTGGATACGGGGAGGTATAGAAGAGGGAAAAAAATGGAGTAAAGAAGTGCAGAAAATAGAATGTGGAAGGAAAGCATGGAAGCAAAAAATGGTCTCAAGAATTGGCTCCAACTGTGGAATGATAACCCCCTGTGGGTTGTCAAGGATACAAAATATTCATGACCAGATGCTTCTATCTTTTGGGCTATGGAGTCAAATAGTAAGGATGTACAAAATAAATTAAAAACTATGTACAAGGAAATGAGAAAGTTTTAGGCGAAGAAACTTTTCAAATGTTTCCCATTAACAGACAACATTAACATTTCCCCCTTCATATCTTCGAGCATATAAGCATTAAAACCTAGAATCTTCTCAATGGCATATGACCAACCCAAAGCACTTCAATTTTTTTGTGCATCATGTTGACGATGATTTTTGTCAACAATACTTCGCCGACAAAGCGTTGCGAGGCTCCCCCCTTTCATTTCACAATTGCTTGTGCACTCCCGCTGAGTTGTTGCTACACATTCAAGGAAGATGTCTTTGGGATATCTTATCATTCAGGAGTATTTTATAATTATGAAAAGGTATTGGCAATGATCGTTGATCGTTATACAGGTTATAGTTATTTTCGGATGAACGATCATTTTCATGGTGCTTGAACAAAAATGTCGTGGTTCCTGATCTATGATTCAAAAGACTTGTTATCCCATTTCCCACATTCTTAACCTTGTCATAAACCATCATATTAGTTCTTCACATTTGCATGTACCTCTTTTCCAAAATATACTTCACATCTCTCTCATATTTAATTATGACATAAAGGTAACACCAAGTTACCTTTTTGGGTATGAATTTAATATTATTTCATGAAAAAAAGAGAGGAAGAATATTACTACATCTTATGTATTTGCCATATACTATCAAAAATGATTACCCAAAACCAAAATTTAACTTTGACTTTATTTTGGGTTAACTTGTTTCATGCCTTTTCCACTATTATATGCCAAGCCATTTATGAAGGCCATATTTTTACATATACAACTGGGTGGTGGAGACAAACAGAAACTATTCTTTCTTGGGTGTTAAAAGCTTCACATGAATCTTAAACGATTATTACGTTCAATTCGAAACATGGAGGTATCGTTGTGGAGATACTAAAACATATGAAGAAGAATAATAAAGGTTGTGGTTTTCTCTATGTGAGAAAGCGAAAGCAAAGGCACAGTTTGGCCAAACTCTAACGATTTATCGTTCCCTTAAGAGACATTGATATGAGCACCAATGTTGTTCCTTTTAGGAGGTAACCAGATTGAAGTTTGGGATATTATTTGAAGTACTTTAACAAAAACGTGAAGGCTGGGACACCTTCTTGGAAAATGGATTTAATCTCTCGAGCTGCAGAGCGCTCTAGAAATTATTTGTTTGTCAGTAGAGTTTTGGCTGCAAGATCTCTTAACACATATGACTTGTATAGCAAGAGCAGGTTGAATGACAACCGGCAGAATTTGAATTTATCTCTGTTGCTCACTGAATTTAAGGTCAGATTTCAAGATCCTTAAAACGTACGACTTGAATTCTCCGATCTCAAACACATGTTCTTTGTCGTGCTACGTGAGAAATAGGCACTGTTACAACATCTGGTGTGAAGTCAGATTGGTTAAAGGAAACACACATTAATTTTTATCATAACAAAGCAATGGATGCACTTCCCATAAATCAACATATACAGAGACATCCCAGTGCTATCTTTCAGAGTCATTCTTCTCGCCCACAGAGCATCTGTCAATTTCAAATGCCAATTCTTTTGTTTCTTATCAATAATTTTCTTCACTATCCGAATGAGTGTTTTATTTGTGGATTCTGCAAGACCATTTCCTTGTAGATAATAATTTGATGACTTCCCCATGACAATCCCATATTCTCCACAAATTTTTGTAAATTTTGTCCTGATGAAAATTGAACCATTGTCAGTAATAAATTTTTCCTGGGACACCGAACCTTGACAAACTATTATCTTTGAGAAACTTAATCAACTCTTCAGAATCAACCTTTATTAATGCTACTGCTTTCGGCCACTCTGTAAAATAATATGTAGCGGTGAGGATATATATGTGTCCTTTGCTTGATTTTTGATTTATTGGTCCAACAACATCGAGTCCCCTTTGGGAAAATGGTTGTTCTACAGATATAGGCTGTAATGACATTGAAGATTTTTTCATTTTCCCTGAAAATTGTTGACAAGATACACACTTCCTTATGGTAGCATATGAGTCCTTAAAAAATGATGGCCAATAAAACCCAACTCTTATTATTTTATGGGTCGTGGCAGTAGGCGCAAAATGTCCACCACATATACCTTCATGGAATTCTTTCATCAATTCTTGAGATTTCTTTTCATCAACGCATCTCAACAATATGCCATCATGTTCCTCCTGAACAATATATTAGCAATCAATACATATTGAATTGACTTCATTTTCAATGTTCTTTTCTCCTTAGGGTTCATGGTGACTGGAAATATTCCGGACCTCAGGTAAAATATAATATCTTTATACCATTGTGAAACTGCAATGGGTTCTCCTATTGAAATCAAAATTACTCCATCCAAAGAATCACTATTTGCAATGAGCTTACATAAACCTTGTCCTTTAACTGGTTTTAAAGGATTAATTTCAATATCATATTCTTGAATCTTCGCGAACCAATTTGCCCATTTTCCTTCTCTCAATTGCTGATTTAGAAGCATCTTCACAGGAGAGGATGAAACATACAAAATGACATGAGAATTTAATATATAAGTCCAAAAGTGCGCCACTTCTTTTACAAGAGACATGGATTGCTCCTCCAATTATGAATATCTTAATTCATAATCATGAAGGGTCTTGCTCATAAAACTAATTGGCAATTCTTTGCCCTTGACATTTCTTTGAGTAAGAACAGATGCCACGACAATTTTTGTAGCAAATGAATAAATGATGAAGTCTCTTTGGAAATCTAGGCTAATGAGGATTGGGGCTGTAGTGATTGTCTTTTTGATATTATTAAAATATTCTTGTGTATCCACGGTCCATTCAAAACTTTAGTCATTTTTCAACAATGAATTGATTGGATTCACAATACTTGCATAGTCAGGGACAAATCTTCGTACAAAGTTTATTTTGCCAAAAAATGACTAGACTCCCTTCTTAAATGATTGGGGTTTGAGTTCATTTATAGCTTTAACTCTCTATGGATCAATATATATTCCTTACTTGTACACAATATGACCCAATATTTTGGCTTCAATTACAACAAATAAACATCTTTTTTGGATTTAAAGAAACACTATATAACCTACACTTGTCAAAAACTTTCTTCAGGTGATGAATGTGATCGCTCCTCGTTTTTGAGTGTACCTTTAAATCATCTTGGTAATCCACCATGAATTTTCCTATAAAACCCTCAAAAGCATGATCCATATCCTTCTGAAATGTAGATCCTGCATTTTTTAATCCAAAGAGCATCCAAGCATATGCATATGTCTCCCAAGGTGTTATGAAAGTTGTCTTTGCTCTGTCTTCCTCAACAACCAGAACTTGATTATACCTAGAAAAACCATCTAACATGGACATGCAAGATGATCCCATGACTTGTTGGAGGAGAAATTCCATGTTAGGAAAATGATAATTATCCTTTACACTTGATTTATTAAGGTCCATGAAATCTACACACATCCGAATCTCCCTAGACTTTTTTCTCACAACCACATGATTTGAAAGCCAGTCAGAATGTCTAATGGGGTATATTATTCCAACTTTATTTAATTTTTCCAATTCAAACTTTACTAGTGGTTTTAATTTGGGGTTCATCATCCTTATCTTTTGCTTGACAGGATTTGCTCCTTCTCTCAAAGGAATAATGTGTTGAAATATTGTTTTATCATATGCCTTCAAATCATCATAACTCCATGTGAACACATCAATATATTCTTTAAACAATGTGACATATTGATCAACTTTGTCAATTGTGCAATCAACTCCCAAATTGACATATTTTTGGGAACTATCAGTTCCAATATTAATATTTCTTGTTTCTTTGACCTTTTAGAGAGATACTTCTTCCAGGAGATTCTTAGCATGATCGTCTCTTGTAAAAAGAGACTCAGATTGAATATAATTCTTCGGGACAATAGTTATGTCATTATCCTCATCTTCATCATCATTCACCAAAAAGTTTTCTAATTCTTCATCATTCTCAAATACTTGTAAATACTCCTGATTGTCAGGTATAAAAGGTCGAAATATTATTTTTACTTGAAAATATGTTTTTCTTTGAACATCATCTGGGTTCGATAGTCAAGCCGCCAAAGCTAATGAATCCGCCTTAGGATTTTTATCCCTTGGGATGAAAATAAATGTTAAAAGAACTAAAATATTCCATCAATCCATTAACTCTTTTGAAATATAATTTGAGTCTTTCTTTTTTAATCTTATATCTCTAGTTAACTTGATTTATTACCAACTCCGAGTCGCCAGTCACAATCAAATGTTCTATCTTCATTTCTTGTGCAAGAATCATTCCTTGAATCAAAGCCTCATATTCTGGCTCATTATTGGTGCACACAAATTCAAGTCTGGTAGCATGTGGATGCACAACATTTTATGGGTTTATAAGGATGATTCCAACTCCACTCCTAGAATATGAGCAAGAGCCATCAAATGACATCCTCCAGTAACCTTTAAAATGATGCTTTTGATTCTCCATGTCTTCAATTTTCTCCATGTCTAGGATAGCATAGTTTCTGATTTCAACATCTATATAATCTTCTATTAGTTCATTATTCTTCTTTTTGAAGGAAAATGACCTCCTGGGTTCACGAGGGACCTTAATCATTGCTCCTTCTTTATCTTGCAGTATCATGTAGCTTCCATCATTCATTATGTAGCCTCCGATCATAGATGACCAATTTATTCCTAGAACAACTCCATATGCAGGAGGAATATCTACCACAACAATATTAAAAACTATAATAATATGAGGAGCAATAATGATCCAATAAAAATATTTGATTTCCCCATAAGATGGCACCTGTCTGGAATCAATTGCATATATTATTTCACCTGTTTCATAATATTTGGTGCATCTCATACCCAATGCCTTCATGACCGCCAATGGCATAATATTATTGGTCGCGCCAATGTCAACTAAACAATTATGAAGTGCAACATCATGATTTTCAATTTAAATATAAAAAGGTGGGACTTTACCTCTCAACTTGATGGTTTATTTGTTCTGTCTTTGCTTTGGACTTATAACAATGGCCTCCATTCTTCCAAATGGATCATCTAACAATCTCAAAATATTTTCCCTCTATTGAGGAATATTTTCCACTTCTGTGAAAGGAAGAGTTATCCTCATCTTACTCAAATACTCTACAACATTGTTTTTCATTTGGGGAGGGCTTGACACTAGGTATTGTTTCTTTCTTCCGGTGTTATTTATCACATTTTTACTAGCCTCTTTCTCATTCACCTTTTCTTTATTTTTTTTCCTTTTCTTTTTTAGAATCATCTTTATTTTTGGATTTATTTACAAACACCCTTGTTTGGGAAACATTCTCTTGCGAGTCAGGGTCATTGTCTCCTTCTTCAATTATATACATGGACGTCTCGCATCCGTCTATCTGTACAGTTTCAAAATTTTCATTAGGGAAATTATCATTTTCTTGATCAATTATTTGTTCATCATATATCTCATCCAGAACAACTGCATTTGGGATTGGTTTCTTGGGAACCCTTTATCTTTGTTGATTATCAGTGTTTCAAACCTCACTCTATTTTCTTGGGGAAGGTTCATTCTCTTCTTTTGGAACAACATTATCGGATTTGCGACATAATTATCATCCCTTCTTAATCTGGTCATCTCATTTTTCATTTTCCTGATGGTTCTATTTATTTGTGCAATCTCAATCCTTTGCTTAGTTTCTTGTGCCGCAACAGGGTCTACCTTAACATCTCGTAAGGTTCCCTTAAAAAAACCTCTTCCAATGGCTTGATTTTGAATCACTCGCGACTTTTTCTCTTCGTTCTTTCTCGAACTAGAGGCTCCTTGATCATTGATACTCAAGCTTCCCAACTGCCTCTGTACTTTTCCCAGGATAATATTGGGGTCAACACCTATCTCAATCATAATTTATTCCATCTTCATGGCTTTAATCATTGCTTAATCCAAGGTATCCATTTGGGATGTTCTGATAACATATTTTACATTTGGGGGCATCACATTCTTATAACAACCAACTATCATTGGGTCATTCGACCTTTTATTTTCTGGAATCTTACTTATAGTTTTATTGAATCTGAGATTGAAATCTCATATTATCTCATTCTTCCTCAAACCAATCTGGGTGAAATTTGTGAGAAGAGTATGATATGCAATTGGGGGAGAAAACATAGTCATAAACATGGCTTTAAGGTCATTGAATGAACCAATTGATCTAGTGGGTAATGCCGTGTACTATTCATAAGCTTGTCCTGATAAGGTTTGAAGAAAAAACCTTACCATCACATTATCATATTCAACGTGATGAAAATCACAAGCGTATAGGAATAAATCAAGGTGTCTTTTGGCATCAATTGTTCCGTCTCCAGAAAATTATTTCAAAGTACCCTTAGGGAGAAAAGGGAGGTCATGTTTCTCACCTCAAAGATTGAGGGGGGAATCTCTTAATCTTCTTCGGTTTCCAAATATTCTCCTTTCTTTATTTCTTCCACCACCTCCTACACCTCCTTGTGTTTCTTCATGAGGTTCTCTTCATGGTTCTTATTTTGGTTCTTCATGTCTCTCTTCATTTGTTCCCGCCATATCTGGAGGTATTTCAGGAATATGTTTTTCACTTCCTAGAATACGTAGTTGCTTGCTTTTACTTTTGGTAATGGGTCCCTTGTATTCGTCCATCTTCAATTCCGACCTTGTTCTTGTGTTCTTTGAGCTTGTCTTTCATCTCTTCAGTCTTGTCTTTCCTCTCTCCTCTGTCTTTGGAGGATTTTTGTTTCTTCTTCTTGGACCAATGTCTGCCAATATCTTTCCAATTCTTCCATGGTCTCAGTTGTCATTATTACCAAATTATATAGCTGATGCAAAATGCTTCATTGATTATTCAATCCAATTTCTAACCGAGGTTGATCAGTTTGAAGCAAAGTCATGCATTTTCAAAAGAATGCTAAACCATATTTTAAATTTTCAATTGGTTCCCTAGTATGGTTGCCAAAAATGTTGACGCTTGAATCTGTCATGACCGAAACAACAACCTCACAGGGATATAAATCCTCCCACATTTTTATAGAGGTGGTACTTCTTTCTGTTTTATAATAATATTTGAACTCTATATTTCCAAAATGATATAGGACTTTGCAAAAAATCCACTGTAGTATTCAAAGAAAGATAAAAATTGTAAAAAATAAAATGTTTTGTTTTAAATAGAATTCCTAAGAGATGACCAAGAACCTCATACATCACACATTTGAAAACATAAGAAAAATTTCCTCACATCCATCATAGATAAACTAAAGATTTCTGATCACATATAAAAATAAAAGAAAATGATCTGTACACATAAGAGAACTTTAATAGAGTAGACACATGTGGAGCTCAAATGCAGAAAATGATAGATCAATATCAAATATTTTATATTCAAAACTCAGAGTTATAAAACACTTTCAAAACTGATCCCAAATCAGTTCTCTTGGGATTTTTGAAAACATATTAAAGTCTGTTACAAAGTTTTGAAATTAAATGCATTTGTCCAGAGGACTGATATTGGGGCTCCTACAGACCATAAAAGTAAATATAAATAAGAATTAAACTATGGAGAGAAGATGGTGGATGAAGACAAAATAGAAAGACCTGGAAAGAAGACATGAAGAAGTTATCAGATTTCGATTAAACCTTTCTAGTCAAAGAAGCGGAGGAATTGGATGAAAAAATGATAAAGAAAGTAATATGTGATCAACATAAACTTACTACGATGGTATCTCTCCCTTTACTTGATTTCTACTTTCCTTTTATTCTCCTTGTTGACAGTTATAGGAACCATCTCAACTGTTGTTTCTTGGCCTTGTTTAGTTAATTTATCAATTACCTTCTTAAACCAATCTTCAATGTAACTTTTCATTGGTGCAACATTTATTTCATGCCTAATTTTGATATTAAACAATTCACCTTCTAAATCTCTTAGGTCATGAGAAATGTCGTGGATTGACTCCTCAATATCTTGATTTTTCATAGAATAATCAACTAGCCAATTATCTATCTCTTCTTCGCCATATTCAACTATGCCATTAAATTTCTCATCCTATAATCCCTTTAATATCTCCACTTGTTCATCAAATTGTTGCCTTGTCATAAACATTGAATTGAGAATTAACTTAGGATCTTGCACCTCATTAGTGCTTCCTGCTAAATCTATCTTTGTGAGCCTTCTGAATAATTATTCTCTTTTCACTATGACTTGATTGCATGCTTGGACAATGTTACTCAAATTCTTGATCTTTTCTTTCCAACAGACATTCAACTGTTTAATCCGACTTGGAGAAGGAAAATCTTCTTCTCTCCTTTTCAATTCTGTCATGTTTGAGACTTTTATCCCAAATGGTAAAACAACATGTGTGTAGAATCCTTCTTCATTCTTTAAATCAACTTGGCGATATTCATGAAATGCATGTGCCTTTGAACTAAAAGAAACAATATTTTTTGATACCTCCCATGCTTCTATTATCAATGACATTCTCTTTTTAATATTTTTCTCAACATAACTTCGGACCGCTATGAGCAAACTTGAAGATCCATTTAACTTAATATCGGGTGTAGTTGGTTTAATCCTTGTCAAAGGAATGGCCAGGATTGGAAGAGGCATTAAGGCAGTCTCCAATTCTTTGATCTTCTCTTTTAATTTGACATTCTCAGCCTCTAGACCATAAATAGAGTCTTCAAGTGCATTCTCGGTTGCCCTATGGATTTTTGAAATCTGGGATGATTGCATATACTTTAGGTCAACCTCTAAGAGGGCCTTTCCATTTTTATTCTTCTGGCCACTTCTTTCTATAATCAAGTTTTTAGATTCTTTGTCAAAAACATCACTTTCAAAAGTGAAGGATTCTTCTTCACTAAAGGTCTCATTTCCAATGACTTGCAATAAAGAATCTTGCTGAACCATATGCTCCTGCTGTTTTATTGCAGGAAACATTTTTTCAATGTCTGCTTCTAGTTCCATATCCTCCAGGGAAAAACTTTGGATGTCATTTTCTATAAGATTATCTTCTTCCTCTTGCACTAAGCTTTTTCTTTTCTTTCTCACGGACAAATTGTGTGAATTTTCAATTTTTCCAGGGGGAGGATTCTTCTCTCCCCCTCCACTGGAACTACTGTTGACAGTCTTTTTAATTCGGTGGGCCATTGGAGCACTTCTCCTAGATGTAGTATTAGTAGGAGCGACAACTGAATATTGAGCACTTCTTTCACTGAGACCTTTTCCTCTTTGCTTGTAAAGATCATTACTGCTAAGTAATGTTTCTAAATCACCAACATTATGTACATGAGTGCTTTGGATGGTACCCTCTTATTCTTCGTTCAAGACAATTTGAATGAAGGAGTTACTGAAACCCACTGATAGCATATGTTCAACAAATATTTTGTTTGGATCAAAACCTTTGATCTTTTTAGCATACTTTAAACTCACATTGTTAAAATGATTTGAAAATTTATCAATTTTATTTATATTTCTGAAAATGAACTCTCCAATATTCCATGGCAGGGGAATAAACTACTTTTTCTTTTTTTCATGGAAAAAATGTAACCATAAGTTATATTGCCTTGCCACCTCTGTAATAAATAGTTTATCAGATACATAATACATGAGAAAAGAAGGATTCTCTTTTGAGTAAAATATCCTTATGATAATGTGATTCTCCATTTTCTCTATTGTCCCCCTTTTCTATAAAAATATCGTAGCTTAAACATATATCCTTGGAGTGTTTTCGCCGAACAAAATCTTTTTGAAGACTGAAACAAAATTATTATAAACTTCATAGAAACACAAAGGGGTCTTATGCCTCCACAATGCCTGCTACCAAAAGGTAACTGGATCTGTTTCACAATTCTGGAAACAATGCACAATAACAAATATCAAATAAGAGGCTATAAAAAATTTCTATCATTTTTATGGTGTGATAATTGGGAAGAGATTTTGATAGAAATGAGTTTTCCCCAATAAAAAATGGTATGTTCTTGAACTGTAAAATATGGAATATATAAATTCATGCGAGAGATAGAAGCAATGTTTTCTTGACCTATAACCCTGGTAAATAGACATGCAATTTCTCGATAGGGATTTTTTAAATACTCAACCTGGATTCTGGTTTTGTCTGCTGGAACAGATGCATAATTCTCCAAATATTTCGGCAGGAGGTCAAGCCCATTGTTATATTTCTTCAAGAATTCTCCACAATCTTCACCTTTGAAAGTAAGAGTCGGCTCTGGGAGATTTAACATCTTCTAGAAGACTCGAGGTGAAAGATAAATCATAGAATGACCTTGGAGCTATATGATTCTTTGATTTGGTATGTACTTGTCCACACACCATGCAACGATTTCCTTACAATCAAAAACCTTAGGAACACATCCAACACAAGCAATTCCAGATGTCCAAATTACATTCCCATATTTCAGTGCAGGAGGGGAGGAATAATACCAATATTCTCTCGACCACTGGAAGTTTTGGTCTTCACAACCAAAGATGTTCAAAGTATCACTAGAAAACTGTTGTCTAGTTGATGTTGCCATATGTCGACGAAACTATTTTTTCAGCTGGATAATAATCTCAAATAAATATTTTAGGAAAGATAATGATATTTTAATCCCTTGGAAAATGAATATTTAATGATATTTAATGAATAATTCCTCGATCCTTTCACCATTAATGACGATATTTTCAGGGCCTGCACAACAATTGTTAGCATTAAAAAATACTTAATGCGTATTGGGAAAAACAACAAAAGGGCGGGGACATGCGAGAGAGAATTCCAATATAATATTTTTATGAACCTGCGAACCCGTGGTTGTAGAGATGATCAAGAATATACTAAGTTTAAAGGAACGGTCAGTTGGACTCGCATGCAAGAAGAATGAAATACTTTGGAGCTCAACACCCATGACAAGGCTGATGGTCGAAATGTAGATCACAACAATTTGGGGTGCAAAGTGAAGGTCACGAAAAAAGGAGAGTGAATGTTCGAACTTGCGAACCCACGAAACTGAAATATGGATAAGTGTTAAAACAGACTTATGAAATAAGTAAGTGGGTGGAAATGAAGGCTCTCCAACCTGTGAACCCGCGAAACTGAAATATGACTAAGTACAATAACCAGAAAGGGAGAGAAGAAGGGATAAAAGGAAAAGGGGATAAGGGGAGGTATAGAAGAGGGAAAATAAATGGAGTAAAGAAGTGGGGAAAATAGAATGTGGAAGGAAAGCATGGAAGCACAAAATGGTCTCAACAATTTCTTTCAAAATCCCCACTTGAGGGAAATTTTTCACCATCCTGCTTAGTGCCTTGAAAATCTTCATCAGTATCTTGAAAATCCTTACTTGGAGGAAAATATTCATTAGCCTCATCGGTACCTTGAAAATCCTCACTTGGAGGAAAATCATCATCACCAACATTATTTCCTTTAAATTCCTCATTGGGGAAAGACTGCCCAACATTGCCATAATCATCATCACTACTTTTACAATCCCCACTTGGGAGGACTTCTTCATCATCCTCATTCGTGCCTTGGAAATCCTCACTTGGAGGAAAATATTCATCAATACCTTCAAAATCCTCACTTGTGTTATCACCCCATAAACTATGGGATTCAGTTGATGATCTCAATATTATCTGTGTCTGGTGATCTTGTTGACAAATGATATTTCATTCTTCAAATAATTTGTGAAAAGAAAGAAAAAAGAAAAAGAAAGAAAGAAAGAAAAAAGAAAAAGAAAAGAAAAAAAGAAAAGAAGAGAAAAGAGGGCATAAAAGAAGTAAAACAAAAGCCCCATGCAATAATAGTAACTTGGTCATACCTTTCAAGCATGACCAAGTTCTTTTGAATTTTCAATGTTGATAGGTTAGTGAATGCATCTGATCAGACCATCTAACCCTGGTCAGATAGCCCCTAGGTTAGAACTAGTGAATGCATCTGATCAGACCATCTAATCCTGGTCAGATAGCCCTTTGGATAGGATAAGTGAATAAATCTGACCAGACTGTCTAATCCTGGTCAGATACCCCCTAGGAAGAATAATATCTTAACCCAACAGTTTAATTCGGGTTATTTGTCTCGTGAAAGTAGGTTAGGATGTAGATTAACGGCTTGACCTGCCCTGCCCAAATAAAACCAGGTTGATAAAGATGCCACCCCATGTCTCACATGCCTAAGTATAGTTGAAATATTGTCCCCTTGGTGGTGTCTAAGACAAAGTTTGGAAAAACCCTGAAGAAAGCACTAATCCTAAGTTTTTTTTCCTACACATGACTTTTCCGCTCCCGACCTATGCTTCATTCACTTTCCAATGGCCCAGATCATGGCGGTTAGATCAACGACTCACACAGCATTCCGGACCCCCCCTTGCATTCTGCCTTTAACGGGGGTCGGTCCGGAATCGACGATAATGTTTACGCTAATCTGGACGGTCCAGAGCAGGGCGCATGGATCAATGACCCTCATTGAATTCCGGACCCCCCGGCCCGTTCTGCCTTTAACGGTGGGGGGGGGGTCCAGAATCGGTAATAACTCGGGCGCATATCTGGACGGCTCGAAACATCGCGCTCAAATTGACGATCCACATTGGATTCCGGACCCCCCCCTCTGTTCTGCCTTTAATGGAGGGGGGGGGTCCGGAATTGGTATTAAAGGGCGAGCTATGATCTGCGGTCAGGAAGCCAGCGCACAGATCAATGGATCACGATAGATTCCGGACCCCCCTTGGTATTCTGCTTTTAATCAAAGGGGGGGGTCCGGAATGGATTTTCTTGGCGGTGGGCCCCTTGTTACATGTGGCGTTGTCCTATTGGTTCATGAGTCCCATCCTCCACATGCTGCCTGACATCCCGTCGCCCCTGGACGTCACCCTCCACTGAGCCCACTTGGTCCACTTGCTCCTGGGGTCGGGTCACTTCCCATAACTTCCGCCAGTCCATGTGTCAGTACCATAACCCCCTTCACTCATGGATAGCCTCCTTTGGCGACTTTACACCCAATCACAAGCCTCCACGTCAGTCGTCCGTATACTTTGGTCTCCGTCACCTGCCATATCACCCCAAGTGGCCCGTTGTCCATTAATAACTAGATAATATGCCCATTGTCATGCTGACCGTACCTCCCGCGCCAAAACGACCCCAATTTTGAATAAAAAATACCGTTTCCCTTTTCATTCGTTATTCGTCCATCGCGCCAGAAACCTCCTATTTCCTCCATTGCTCCCGCATCGCTTTCACCTACAGTCCAGTTGACCCCACTAACGTATTGTTATTTGCAGGTACAGTAGCTGAAATGGTGTCAAAGACAAAACAATCAGAAGAGGAAGAGAATCCTCTCCTTCCTCCGCCGGTTGACCTAGATAAAATTCCTCTGGTTGATAAAGATCGCCTGATAGCTGATACTATATGCAGTTTCGACCTTGCTGATCTGCAGGCATGGCTCCGGGAGGTTTTCCTGGATCAAAGCGATGAAATTGGACTATGGGAGTCTAATTTGCCATTGTATCTTTTCCCCCAGATTCATAATTTCCCCGAGTTTTCCCTAAAATGCCAGGCCCATTACCTCCCCGACCAGAAAGCCATCATTTCTTCATCTGGAGACGTCCTTTTCTTCATCACCCCCGAAGATATTGACCAGATGATGCAAGTTACCCGTGCAGAATTTGCGTCCCCATTCAATTTAGAAATCCTCACCGAGCTGTATCATAAGATGACTTTCCCTCAGAGAGCTCAGATCTTCGAGCTTTTTCTTCCCACTTCTGCTCCACTCCCTACCACTAGTCCCCCTTACCCTTCTTCCATGTTCTCCGTCAAAGGAAATCAAATCATTTCTTCTCTGTGTGCCCTTCTTGGTTACTATTCTGATCAATGGGTAGATGAGCCCATCCTGGGTTTTCTGTCCATCTTCTCAAATGATGAACAACCGACCACACAGTTTGATTACAGCACCTTCTTGGCCAACAATATCCACGAACAATTTGTGAATTTCTCCACAGAAGGCATGTTTAGGTATTCATCCATTCTGGCCTACATGTTCATCTTTTTTCAAGCAGACAGGTTCAATTTCTCCATGCAGAAGATGGACGCCGACGGGAGGCCCTAGCCAGTCACATCATGGACTTCCCTTCTGAAAAATAATTCTGTTGAATATGACTTCACAGCGTTCATTGACCAATTTTACCACCCTGTGGTAAGTATGTTGAGTGGCATGCCTGAGCCACGAATAAATGATGAAGTCTAGAGGATTCTACAACTCTCGAACAATGTAAAGACAATAGACTGGTATTTATGTCAGAATCACACCGAAATCAGAGTGTTAGGGTGCGAATTGGCGCCTTACAAACTACCCCGATATGTGCCGGTAAGGATTTTTGCATTAGAATATATTAGGCAGATAATGAATTCTAATGAAATTCATTTTGTTTCTCTTAAGAAAAAACAGGAATTGAGGATCAAGGGACAAATTGGTTCTTTCATCTGCAATAACCGAGGCACAGGGGAAGAAGCAAATAGAATTTTGAAGGAGATGAAATTCTCTACGAGTTTCATCTGGCATTACGATCCATATGGGATCATTTCAGACATGAGGGTGAAAAACAAAAATGCCCCTTACGCTCATGAGTCCAAGCTAGAGATCGAGAAATTTGCAAATCAGGCAGTATGGTTGCCTAACACTTTGATGGACCTGGAACAACAGGTGCCCTTGACAAGTGCGTTTTCCGCCACCACACCTCAGGTCCTCAAGGAGAAGAGGCCCCGACAGAAGGAGAGTCACGATCAAAGAAGAACCTTCCATGTCGACCACAGATTCCAAGATATATTCTTTGTCCCGAACGGTGGAATTTATGATGGAAAGAATGAATTGATCCGACAGAAACCCTCCAAGGGACAACACACCTGTTCCCCAGATCCAGAACCCCAATTTCAGGAGAAACCCTCCTCAGATTAGACAGAGAGATCCTAGAGATCAAAGAGAATAGAGAGGCCCAGATCAACCGATTAGACCTCCTCTTCAGGAAAACTATGCCGATGAAGGGGGGGAAGTAATTGAGGAATTGGAGGACACTCATATCAACCTCATGGGAATCCACGACAATGAGGCCATTTTCCTTACTCAAGAAGAGCAGGAACTATTTATGCTAAATCAAACAAAGGTAAGCAAAGAAACCGAAGAAGATGGACAACAAACCTTGGAGGATGCTATTCTGGAGGTACACCAACAGTACAACCTGCGGAATAAGAAGACAGAAGGAAATTCCTCGAAAAGGATGATCGAAACGCAGAAGGTAGCTAAGACTGGGAAAACCCTTGAGCCAATCACTGCTGGAAAATCTTCCGAGAAGGGCAAAGCTGACGCTCCGACGAAGAAAAACATCACCATACTGAAAAGACCAGCACAACCTGAATTTGCACCCAGTTCCTCTAAGCAGAAAAATATGGGGGACCAACCAGAATCCGTGAGTCATAACCGAACTCCTGTGCCTTTTAGCCTGGAGGCAGAATTGGCCAAAATCAAAATTTCGGTCCCACTTAAAGAGTTAATGTGCAGAGGCGGTTATCGTTCAAAGGTACTAAAAGCATTATCCATTGAACCTGATATAGGCACCAAGGCCTGGACTATAGGATCAATGACTCATTCAGACACTGTAAACCTTGCTGACGATCACCCCGAACTTCTTTTTGGACCTGAAGTGAATGGCCGAGACGACACCGGTGATGTAGCTCCCTTTTACATCAGTTTGAACATACACGATTTGATATTGCATAACACTATGCTGGACTCTGGTGCCTCACATAATTTGATGCCTAAAGCCGTAATGGAAAAACTGGGATTGGAGGTTACTAGGCCTTACAAAGATCTGCATTCGTTTGATTCCAGCAAAGTCAAATGTATTGGTCTGATTAAAGACCTCTGCATCACCCTGGTACAGATCCCTTCTAAAAGCATGGTAATGGACGTAGTGGTTGCCGACATCCCGCCTAAGTATGGAATGTTGCTCTCCAGGTCATGGGGAGCTAAACTGAAAGGAACCCTGCAACTTGATATGTCTTACGCCACTATACCTGTGTTCGGACAACAGAGGAGGTTATACAGAGAAACGCTGATGAAATATATGGTCAGTTGTCAAGAGAAACCTCATAATTACCCCCTTTACTCTGCCCATTCAGATTTAGATTCGTTCATCTTGTACAATGATGCTGATACTGAAAATCAAGATACTCAGTTGGTGGAAGATGTAGTTAATCAAGATGAAGGTCCAGTAAACGGTGAGGCAGCAAAGACGGAAAATGAAATCACAGAGGATTTCCCCGCTGATTTCTGGAGTATGGATTTTGATGGGGCTGTGAGTAAAGAAGGAGTAGGAGCAGGAGTCTGGTTACATAATCATCGAAAAAGGTATTCAGAAAATCATTCCTATAAGTTAAATTTCCACTGCACTAACAATGTTGCCGAGTATGAAGCGTTGATGCTCGGTCTGAAGCTGTTGAAAAAGGTTGGTGCTAAGCAAATAATGGTAAGGGGTGATTCTGAATTAATTATTAAACAAATTAAAGGTGAATATGCTGCCAAACATCCATGCCTTAGAGCCTACAGGAACGCTATCCTTGATGCTTTGAAGTGTTTTAATGAGGTTGACTTGCAAGCAATGCCAAGAGGACAGAATATTCTGGCTGACGGTTTGGCCACGTCAGCTGCCTCCTGCAAGATTCCTTTCTGCCAAACTCGCTCATACACGGTTGAAGTGAAATGCAGACCGACAGTTCCCGATAATATCAGGTATTGGCAAGTCTTTGGAAATGACGATCAGATAGAGGATTTTCTGCAATGCAAGAATGATTTTGAATGTACAAACATAGATTTAGAAAATGAAAACGAGAATGTAAGTAAATCTGAATTTGAAATAGATAGCGTTAATACTGTAAATACGGTAGATACAGAAGACACAGTAGACTCATGAGAGTTAGGGGGTGACGAAATAGATGCCGGTGTCTTACAACTGAAAAGCAATGTTTTACCTAGAGGGCTTGTCCCTTTAGAAGATCTATTTGACAGTGACGATGTTGCTAAGAAGCCAAAAATAGAAGCTCATGGCCAAGAGGTAGAGGACTGCAATATAGGAACTGACGAGAAGCCTAGGATGGTTAAAATGTCCAAATCTTTACCCCCAGAACAAAAGCTTAAGTACGTTGAGCTGTTCAAAGAATATTAAGACATTTTTGCCTGGGGCTACGAAGATTTGAAGGCCTATGACACCAGCATCATACAACACAGGATTCCCATAAAGGAAGACCAGAAACCGTTTAGGCAGAAACTTAGGTGGATAAATCCCAAGTTGCTTCCACTGATAGAAAAGGAGATCACGAAAATGTACGATGCCAAGATCATAGTCCCACTGCGTTTCTCTAAATGGGTTTCTAATTTAGTTCCTACACGCAAGAAAATCGGTGAGATCAGACTCTGCATAGATTTCATAAATCTGAACAAAGCATCCCTGAAGGATAATTACCCCTTGCCTAAAATGGATCACCTCCTACAAAGAGTGGTCGGGTCCAGTCGAATCTCTCTGTTAGATGGTTTCTCAGGCTACAACCAGGTCCTAGTTCACCCAGACGATCAGGAAAAAACCGCTTTCACCACACCATGGGGCACTTTCATGTATGTGAAGATGCCTTTTGGTCTGATGAACGCAGGAGCCACCTTCCAGAGGGCAATGGACATCGCCTTCATAGAAGAATCAGGGAAATTTATTGCAGTTTATTTGGACGACGTGACTGTATTTTCCCAATCTGATAATGAACACCTGCGACATCTTAGACGAGTTTTCGAAAAGTGTAGGAGGTTCAGAATCTCTTTGAATCCCAAGAAATGTCTTTTTGGGTTAGAAGAAGGCAAACTGCTAGGACACATCATCTCTAAAGAGGGAATCAGAATTGACCCCAGCAGAATAGAAGCCATACTAAAGCTAGAACACCCACGGAACCTCAAAGAGCTACAGTCTTTTATAGGGAAAATTAACTTTCTTCGAAGATTCATTCCTAATCTGGCCAAACTCCTTCGGAACATTAAAAATATGCTAAAAAAGGACGCAAAGATAAAATGGGACCCCAAGTCCAGACAATCCTTCGAACAGGTCAAACGAGCACTCACAGAAGCCCCAGTTTTGATCAGTCCCGATTTCACTAAAGATTTCTATCTTTTCTCTTTCGCCTTTGAACATACGATAGCAGCTGTATTACTGCAGAAGAATAATGAAGGGTATGAACAACCCATAGATTTCTTCAGCAAGGCTTTAAGAGATGCTTCCCTGAACTATAATATTATGGAGAAGCAGGCTTTTGCTTTGGTAAAGGCTATAAAGGACTTTAGGGTCTATATTCTTCATTCACACATCATAGCTTATGTTCCAAACGCGGTAGTAAAAGATATCTTGACACAAGACAACCCTGATGGGAGAAGGGGAAAGTGGATTGCAGTTATTCTAGAATATGACATAGAAATCAAACCTACAAAACTGATCAAAGGCCAAGGCCTTGCCAAATTGATGGCTGAATCTAACTTTCAAGCTCTTGAAATTAATTTTCTTGAGGTGGAAGATGAACAGGGCGAGATGGCGACTCCAAACGTTAAAGAGGTTTTTCTAAACTCTCCATGGCATGCAGACCTTATTTTTGTTCTACAAAATTTACAAGCTCCCCCTGGGTTAACTAAAACTAAAGCTAGATTTTTAAAGTTGAAGGCTCTGAAATTCTGTATTCTAGAAGGAAATTTGTATTGGAAAGACCCTGCAGGTATTCTTTTAATTTGTTTACTGAAAGATGAAGCTGATAAAGTGTTGCAGGAGTTTCATGCAGGTGAATGCGGTGGGCATTTGAATTGGAAGGTTACAACCAACAAAATACTCAGAGCTAGATTTTACTGGCCCACCCTGTTTGCTGATGTACATCAGAAAGTAACAGCATGTCACCAGTGCCAACTATTTGAGGGTAAAAGGAAACTCCTCCCTTTACCTCTTAAACCAGTTTCAGTTGAGGCCCCTTTCTAGCAATGGGGACTCGATTTCATTGGAGAAATACACCCTCCGTCTTCAGGCCAACATCGGTGGATCCTTACTGCCACCGATTATTTTACCAAATGGATCGAGGCTGTACCAAGCAGACAAGCCACTGACTCTGTCATTATCAAATTTCTTGAAAATAATATTTTATCCCGTTTTGGTTGTCCTAGGAAGATCATTACTGACAATGCAACTGCTTTCCATTCGAAGAAACTCATCGATTTCTGCAGTCGTTACCGCATTGGCTTGGGGCATTCCACAGCCTACTACCCTCAGGGGAATGGGTTGGCGGAATCCTCAAACAAGACATTGGTAAATATCATCAAGAAAACATTGCAGGAGAATAAAAAATCATGGCATGATAAGCTGGTATTTGCTTTATGAGAAGATAGACTGACCACCAAAAGATCCATCGGTATGTCACCATACCAGTTGGTATATGGTACTGAGGCTGTTTTCCCAACTTCTTTGGGAGTCCCTGTCATGAAGTTACTTCAAGAAATACAAGCTGAGCCAAATGACTCCCAGAGAAGAATCAATCAAATGATTCATCTGCAACAGACCCGAGAAGATGTTTTCAACAAAACACAGGTCATCCAAGAGAACATCAAGAAGATCTTTGACAAACGAACCAAGGAGGATGATTTTGAGCTGGGAGACCTGGTGTTGAGATGGGATGCCAGGAACGAAGACAAGGGAAAGCATGGGAAATTTGATCATCTATGGACAGGGCCATACGTGATCCAAGCTTTCAGAGGAAACAATGCCTTTTTGCTAAACAACGCAGATGGGTTAGATCTGCCGGGAGCACCTGTGAATGGCAGAATGCTGAAACATTACGTCCCACCTCAGTGAGAAAATGGAAGAACTCACTCTCCATTGTACATACCGGTTTTTAATTTTCAGTCCTTACTTGCATTTTCTGAGTGAAGAGCATTGGTTAGTTGGTTGAAGCCCGAAGAGAAGGCCCTAAGCTACTGATCACTGTTTTTCGAAGTTGCCTGAGAATAAGACCAACTAAGGTTACTAAACAGATATATTCAGAGAGACAGTAAACTGGATTCTTGGCACTTAACAGGGCAAGTACCATCCCCAGGTGGAGCCGCTGTTATCACCCCATAAACTATGGGATTCAGTTGATGATCTCAATATTATCTGTGTCTGGTGATCTTGTTGACAAATGATATTTCATTCTTCAAATAATTTGTGAAAAGAAAGAAAAAAGAAAAAGAAAGAAAGAAAGAAAAAAGAAAAAGAAAAGAAAAAAAGAAAAGAAGAGAAAAGAGGGCATAAAAGAAGTAAAACAAAAGCCCCATGCAATAATAGTAACTTGGTCATACCTTTCAAGCATGACCAAGTTCTTTTGAATTTTCAATGTTGATAGGTTAGTGAATGCATCTGATCAGACCATCTAACCTTGGTCAGATAGCCCCCAGGTTAGAACTAGTGAATGCATCTGATCAGACCATCTAATCCTGGTCAGATAGCCCTTAGGATAGGATAAGTGAATAAATCTGACCAGACTGTCTAATCCTGGTCAGATACCCCCTAGGAAGAATAATATCTTAACCCAACAGTTTAATCTGGGTTATTTGTCTCGTGAAAGTAGGTTAGGATGTAGATTAACGGCTTGACCTGCCCTACCCAAATAAAACCAGGTTGATAAAGATGCCACCCCATGTTTCACATGCCTAAGTATAGTTGAAATATTGTCCCCTTGGTGGTGTCTAAGACAAAGTTTGGAAAAACCCTGAAGAAAGCACTAATCCTATTTTTTTTTTCCTACACATGACTTTTCCGCTCCCGACCTATGCTTCATTCACTTTCCAATGGCCCAGATCACGACGGTTAGATCAACGGCTCACACAGCATTCCGGACCCCCCCTTGCATTCTGCCTTTAACGGGGGGGGGTCCGGAATCGGCGATAATGTTTACGCTAATCTGGACGGTCCAGAGCAGGGCACATGGATCAACGACCCTCATTGAATTCCGGACCCCCCGGCCCGTTCTGCCTTTACCGAGGGGGGGGGGGTCCGGAATCGGTAATAACTCGGGCGCAGATCTGGATGGATCGAAACAACGCGCTCAAATCGACGATCCACATTGGATTCCAGACCCCCCCCTCCATTCTGCCTTTAATGGAGGGGGGGGGATCCGGAATTGGTATTAAAGGGCGAGCTACGATCTGCGGTCAGGAAGCCAACGCACAGATCAATGGATCACGATAGATTCTGGACCCCCCTTGGTATTCTGCTTTTAATCAAAGGGGGGGGTCTGGAATGGATTTTCCTGGCGGCGGGCCCCTTGTTACATGTGGCGTTGTCCTATTGGTTCATGAGTCCCATCCTCCACATGCTGCTTGACATCCCGTCGCCCCTGGACGTCACCCTCCACTGAGCCCACTTGGTCCACATGCTCCTGGGGTCGGGTCACTTCCCATAACTTCCGCCATTCCATGTGTCAGTACTGTTATCGCAAGGTTTGTAGGAAAGGTCCAAAGGGCTTGAGTCAGGGCTTGAAACCGGCGTAACAGGAGCTTCCCCACCCACTGTCACCTCGATGGGGAGCTCTTTCTATTTAGGAGGGCAAGTCCAAGGGAGACGTCCCTAAGGCAATCTGGATTAAGGAAGGCTAAAGAGTAAAGGCTAAGTCAAGGAAAACCGCTTCCACAGATTGCTGCCCAAGAGAGGATAGTCAAGGAGATAAAACCACTGATGACACCTGTTTGCGAGACAAAACAAAGAAAACTAGAATGTGCTTGCAGTGGGTTAGTACTTCATAAGCATTCAAGACTATCTTTTAATAA
>ML783866.1:368451-391503 GCA_009831015.1 Picea engelmannii | reverse complement strand
GAACTTGACGAGGAATGAAAAATCATATTGGAGCCTGAAGCCATCACTGACACAAGAATTCGCCAGCTGAGGAATAGATCCATTTCAGAGTATCTCATTAAATGGAGGAAACTATCGACTGAAGATTCCACTTGGGAAGATGATTTTTTTTATACAGGAGCATCCAGAGTTACTCAAGCGTTGTGGACAACACTTGTCTCAAGGGGAGGGGCAGGTTAAGCCCTAAATAGTGGCTCATTACCCCTTAATTGGTGCATATTACATTAGTAATGTTATTTTATTTATGTCGGCTTTAGTCCATTAGTTGTAATTATACCTCCAAGTCTCCTATATATACCAAGGAGACATTTTCATTTGGAATCATCTTGTAATTGAACATTTATGTGGGCATAAGGAGGTTTCCCCCTCGAAGAGGCTTATTATCTGAATTTCTCTCTTTTTCAAGGCGTTGAGTACTTATTCTGAGGTTTTTCTATGCTATATTGATATTTGGTTCTTAACACAAGTACCATTAGGAGGAATGATTATAAATGATCACTTTGGAGAACTTGCAGATATCAAAGAGCCAATGAAAGAACAAAATGACACAATGGAAGCACAAAATGATGTCGAAGAATATGATAACGTGTTTGTTGAGAATGATGAATTTTGGATATATGATATTGTTGATTAGTTTTAAGATGCCCTTGAAGACAATGCTCAATTTTGCAAATTTTTGATGAGCTATAACTGTAATGTTTTGACTTTCAGATTTTAAAATAAGAATGAAGATGTATCTATTGTTGTTTTATGATGGATATTTTTATTGTTTTATTTTTCATTTTATTTGTATGTGAATCAATATAGATTGAATTTTTTTATTAAATGTTGTCCTTTTTTTACTTCAAATGTATAAAAATATGAAAGAAAATGATAATTTTTTTTATAAAATTTTGACTTTTTTTGTTCAATTATGTCCATAAAAATGATTTATTTGACATGCTATTTTAAAGGAATAGGTACCAAAATGTATAGGTTTTTTATTATATATGACTATAAAATGTATAATTTTTTGCTAAATATTAAAAAATAATGTTATTTAACTACAATTTTTTTCTATGTATTGAAGTAAAGTTAAACAATGTGTTAAAAATGATGTTTTCCACTATATTTTAAAAGTATGGAACAATAAATTAATTAAGGAGACACAATTAAATGAAAAATCGCAACTTCAAAAAAGTAAATGGTAATTTTTTTTTTTAAGATTGAAAGAAACATGGAAAAATGACTAAAAACACCGTTGAATAAAAAAAATTTGAAAATAGATGAAAAATAAGCATTTAAAAAAATAATGTGGAAACATTGTGGATTGAAAAATTTAAAATATCGAAAAACCACGTAAAAATGGAGGGGGGATGCTACCGGTAGCATCATTTTTAAAAGCAGGGTAAAAAATTGGACCCCCCAAAAAACGAGAACTCTGTAGAGTTGTCGTTAAGTTGGTAACTATGTTCTCAATGTTGGTTGTCTTGCCACCTATTTCTTTCCCTGTTGGATAACAATCAAGTCAACAATCCAGGACACGTTGCTACCTCAATACCGCAATGCTAGACCCAAACAGATCAAAATACTGCCCATTAGAATGTTTTCATTCCATATTCTTTTATGTTCTTGATGAATCTATTTCTGCCTGCTTGGGACAAACTTTGACAGAGGCTGATAAGAAAGATCTAACATCTCCTTCCACCACCTCTGCCTACTGACCATGAGAGAACACCCTCTGGGATTCCTATCTCTGCTACAGGATCTGCTCGATTTGTTCCCCGCTTCCTTGACGTCAAAAAAAGGATGGACGTCTGGAACCTATTCCTCATCATAGTTTTGGTAAAGAGCTCACCTTGATATTGCTACTCTTTGTCATAGCTCTGGTAAAGTGAAGAGTATACCTCTTTACCTCCCACATTCACATTCTTCGACAAGGTCCTGAACCATTCAAAAGGAAAAGAAGTAGAGTAAATCTCGAGAGTCCTATTTTATGATGGAAATAGCCTAATGAAGCATGGGATTTAACCTTTGAATCCCCATTTACTGTAGATTTCAACCTAGGGGATAGAGGATAGTGTTTTTTTCCCTCTGTTACTGTAACCAAAACAATCGATCTTTCAGAAAATATGATCCAATACATGTGACTAATCTAAGTAGAAAGACAACAATAACGAGTAGCATTGTCCAAGTGCCTACTACTAGTGGCTATAAGCTGAATTTGTTAATAGTTTATGTGTTTCCATGCCATGCACATCACGTTGAAATTACCAACTTTTGCTTGCTGGCTAGCTATTGGAAGAGCGTTGTTATTAGGTAACTTCACACACCATGTTTCAATTACCACTTCTAGGTGTTGGTTAATTGTGGGACCCAAGCCTAAAAAAATATAATGTTTATATTAGGTAATTTTTTACGCTTAAATCCGTCAGGACTGAAACGAAAAACTCACGAGGATATGAATCCTCCTGCATTTTTAAAGAGGTGGTTCTCCTCTTTGGCTAAAATATATTTCTTTGAATATCTTGGACTAGGAGAGTGCTAGACAACAAACCCTAAATCTTTATTGCTTGAGATTATGAAATAAAATGGTTCTTCAACAACCTAAATACAATATTTATGTGCAACAAAAGTCTTTTTACAATAAGAAAATATTGAAGGAGGGCTTCAACATCACAATTAAATTGTGATCAACATCAAACACAATATTCTTAATCATATATAAACACATCCATATCTTCTTCATAAGAAATAGGAGATAATAATTTGATCATATCAAAGAATTTTAAAAGAGTACTGCTATCAAGATCAAAAGAGAATTTGATAGGTCAACCTCAAATATCTCATACTTAAAACTCAAAGTTACAAGATATGGTCAAGATCAACCCCGAAGCAATTATTTGTGGAGTTTATTCATGAAAAATGTTCTTCATTACAAAATATTTGATAGTTATGTATATGGATGTAAATACTCCATGATCATACAAGAAAATTCTGTAGAACAATACAAGAAGAACACTCAAGAACTCATCCTTGTGCCCAACTCAGAGATTCAAGCATAAAGCTATGCAAAATGGTGTAGAAGAAGAAAAAGTGGAGAAGATGGAGATTTATTTCCTTTCATCAGAATCTTGGTTTTACATTCATGGCTGTGCCTTCTTCTTTCTCTGATATTCTTCCCTTCTCCTCTAACAATTCTCATTATTCTAACCCTTTATGAAGCATCTCTTCTCTTTTTAAGAAGAGATTTTCTAACTACTTAAGTAGTTAGGGTTTCTCCCTTCTAGAAATTCCTGTACAAGTTTCTTCTTGAAACACTCCCTTTAATTAATGCCTCATTAATGAACTCACATCATAAATATAAATATATTGAAAATGGGTCCCTCTCCTTTTTTAATAAAAGATTTAATAAAACTTTTATTTTTAAAATTTAATTAATTTCCCTTTAAAAGATGATGACCGTGTTTTAATTTTCTGTGAATGATAATAAATTTTTTATCCATGTAAATCATTTCATATTTTATCTCCATTGTCTTAGCTTTCCAATGATATAAATTTTTCCCAAATCCGTCGCCAGGATCTCAAGATATGAGCTTGTGAAGTTGAGTTGTCATGCATGGCCATTAAAAATTAAATTGACTGATATTTTAATTTGTAAGAAAAATTTATCAACTTTCAGCACTTAAAATGTATACAAACCATCTTCTACGTATAAATACCTTTCCAACGGTATAAAGTTTGCATGATTCCGACACTCAGAGCTCAAGTTATGGCCTCTGCAAGATTAACACAGCCACCATCGATCGATTGTCTTGGGTAAATCACAACCCTTGGATGAATTTCGTGCCCCTTCATAAAAATTCAACTTTTTCTTCATATAAATTATCCCACATGCATGGGAGTGTTTATCATACAATGGTATATAAATTTAAGTACAACATATACTTAATAAGAAACACGAAGAGAGAATATTACGGAGCTCTAAGGATTCAACCCTTAGACAATTGTTCAATAAAATAATGATATGATTTTGGAATCCCGTCGTCGTCCACCTCACGCCCAATCACCATGATGATTAATCCAATAATATGTTTCCACATGTCAGAAATTTATTGGTTTCCACATCATTCAATCATATCACGTCATATATCTCTTTTTGTATGCTGCCACATGTAATGCTCCAATAAGAATATTCCATGTGTCTTCGTCCATGAATTGCCATGTGTCACAATTCCATGCTTCCATGTTGAATGCTCTTATTGGTTCATGGTTTAAATGGAGAAAAATTTGGAATAATGGTTAAGTATAAGAGAGCAGGTGGAAGGGTAAGTGAGGGAAGGGGGAGGATTTGTAGACAATGAAAGTTAAAAGGGTAGTTTGTAAGTTGTGGGAACGGGTTGGCGAGTTGGGGAGTGAGGTGAGTAAGGGAGTGAGGGATGACTGCTGTTCACTCACCTACGAGCTGTATTACTTTAAAAAAAGTTTAAGTAGGGAGAGGGTAAGGAGCTGAGAGGGGGCTGGGGTAATTTGTAGGTGGCAGAGTGATCGGGATTATTTTCGGCACGAAATGAGAGCGGAGATATAATAAAGAAATGCACAGAGATACTGCAGATATTCAATAATATAACAGAAATGTATCAGAGATGCAACCATAAACATATATATACAATAATACACGATTTCTATTAATAAGAGAAATGTACATAGATTGTAAAAATACAGAGTGAAAGACTCGCTAGAATGGTGGTAGCTTATCTCTGAGAAGAGATGTGACGGCTACTCGCATTCGAAAGAAGATGGTTACAATGAGGCTCTGAAGGCCCTTTTACAATAAATGGGAATGCCAAAATTCCTAGACATCCAAAAACCTAACCCTAGGAGATGAAGTGCCAAAAGTCATGTGGGCCTCGTTTGGGTAAGTTGGTGCATCAACTTCCCGGGGTCGTAACTTTTGCATACGATCTCCGTTTTAGGCGTGTGATAGCTCGTTGGAAAGGTATTGTCGAGGAGATTCATTTTGGGGGACCAATTATGACTTTGGATATCATTGAGAACCTTGATATTGAAAAACCTTCATTTGGACCCTCAAAATGGCCCCGAAAGTTAAAACCTGCTAAAAATAGTAAATTGCCAAAATGGCCAGAAAACTGTTTTGAGCCATTTGGAAAAGGTGGGTGGCCACCGATATCCACCTGGATCATGGAGGGATAAGGGTGACATAGGGTGTTGTAGGGGGGATGGTAAAGTGTAGGCAATGGAGTTAGGATCATGGAGGGTTCGCAGGGATGGGAAGGTGAGGGAAGTAAGGAGATGAGTCCGCCAACCCACAAATCCACCATGCATGAAAAAATTCTAAGTAATGATTCTTCTCGAATGGGCTCATGAAAACAAGAAAACACAAAAGTAAGACTCTGTGATTCCACAAGTGTTACAAAAATATTCCTTTGTGGATAGGTGAACTTTCCCTTGGATTAATGACCCTTATACCGAGACAAAAACAATCATTTGGAAACTACCATTCCTATGAACTCATTTTTCTCATCGAAAAAGAGAGGAGAAGGTAAAGTAGGATGTACTCTGTTTACGACATTTTTCCTAGATGCTCCTATCCGCAAGCTTGATCCAACTCCCGACGCAAATTAATACCTGCAATGAACAATGAGAAACAAACGACTTCCTTCTACTCTAATGGATTATGCAAAGAAAATTCATCTATGCAAATCAAGTTAAACATAGACAAGTTCATGAAACCACATACTTGAAGGAAATAGGCCAAGTATATTAGATGAGAACTTCAATAAGAAACTTACAATATTCAGATGATGTTGCAACAGCCTCTCCAAGTCCTCCTCGTCCAACCCTTTCTCAAAAGATCCACAATCAAAATAACAATGCCTTGCTATTTTTTTTTATTTTTTTTACCATGGGAATGCCTCCATTTATATGCTTTGAAAAGCTCAACTTCCTTGGATATATTTGTAATTAGTTGAGGATATGGCTTCAATAGTTGTGATATCTTCCTTAGATGCAACCCTAGAGTTAGATTCGATCCAAACCAATGCGATCCATCCATAGTTGTCTTTAGAAAAAATGGGATTTCTTCCAAGATTTTCTCAACCAACTCAACGCTCCCTTAGAATGGGAAACATAGTGCTACAATGCTCCCCCTTAAGATGGAAAAGGAGCGCTAACGCTCCCTGTGTATGAGAAGGGGAACGTTGTTCTTCCGAAAAGTTAACAAAATGAACAATTCCTTAGAAAAACATTTGTTCCAACTGTCAAATGATGGGGATTCTTCTTATAACATGTTTTAGCAGTTGTAGCAAGTGTTTTCATGGTGTCATTCGCGATGCGACGCTTAGTGAAAGAGAACGTGAGACTTATAAAACTTGTGACAAAAGTGAGACACTTAACACACTTACAACAATGAGAATGCGACACCGTCGAAGTGAGAAATTTTGATGTGTAACAGATTGCCCCCCAAAGTGTGAAGTCATAAAATGAATGATGATGGCCGAAACATTTTGTAGATTCTTCGAAGAAAGGGTATGGAATTGGGGAACCTGGTAGAATCTGCAGACAACCATCAAACAATGTTAATATGTGTTCCATTCCCGAGGTGGGCATACCTATGCTCAGACTACAAGTGACTCAAAGTATGGCCGCCAATATATACACTGCGGATCCATAATAATATTGACTAAGGAGATGGCCACCAGGGATACAATGTGGATCCATCCCTCTATGACCTGAATCGATTATATCCACGAAAGAATACATAGTGGAGCTATAATGTGATAATAACATAGCCACATACCAATACAAAGTGGATCTATGTTAAATCATGTATATCAGTCAAATAATATCCATCACAACCTGGGTAAAGTGTATATGAAGATGAATACTCAACGCAAGGTCATTGTCCTGATCCTATAACAATACGATTATGTCCATGTGAATAGATGATTTAATGTCGAACATGAAAACAAAAATCATAAAAAAAAATCCCTGCTTCTTAAGTTCCTGCATAATCAAGTTGTTCTCAAAAAAATATATTAGCAATTTTTTTAAAAATGACAAAAAGTAAAAAATAAACTTTATAAAACATGAAAAGGAGGAAAAATGACTAAATTTGGACATATTAAAAATCAATTAGGGAAAAAAGTCATTTTCACCTTTTGTTTTACTATTCTCCTTTTCCTTTTGAGTTTTTTTCCTCTTTTTGAGTGATTTTCGGGCATTGATTGCCACAGTTGTGGGTGACCATTTGCGAATATGTCGGGATTAGGTTAGTTCTCTAACCTTTCTCATTAATTTACATGTTTTTTTTAATCTAATTTCAGCCTTTAATTTAAGATCTTGGGCTCCTTGGAAAGCCCTAGAGCGCCAAATAGGATCGATGCTCCCTTCAGTCATTGAGGGGAGTGCCGATCAAGATTTCAATGCCTTGGTGTTGGGAACATGCCTATTTTGAGGAGAGACCCAGTTTTGGCGGAAAGATAACCAATTTTGGAGATGCACAAGTGGAGAGAAAAATGACACGTGTGGAGATGAAGACGCATGCAAAGGAGGAAGGCATGTAGGGCGTGCATGCAAGAAGACATAACCATGCTAGGGTTAGGTTTTTGGTAAATCTTTGTAACAACTGTCAAGATGGTAAACTAGTATAAATAAAGACCTAGGAGGTCTAGGTTGGGGATTGAGTTGTTTTTTGTTCTACGATTGTTGTGTTTTTCGTTAGTTGTTTTTGATTGAGATTATATGAACGACCCTGTCGTGAAGAATCTGTTGAGATATATAGGGTAAGGAGGGTTGATATTGAGGGTTAGATCAAAGGCTGAGGAGCTTGGTGTGATCTAGTCTGCCTCATTAAGGATCTCGACCCAACAGAGGGAGGATTGTAAGGCGTGTGACGCCGTAACCTTTGAGACACTTTAATAAAAGAGAAAATATGCTAAATCTTTGTGGACATAGCCCAGGAGGAGGTGAACCATGGTAGATATTTTGTTATGTGGAGTGATTCTTGCTATTTGTTGATTTATTTCTGTCATTGATTAAATCTAAAGATGTATGTGTGAATAAAGTAGTTAGATTTGTTGATTTACATGCATGATTGAAGAATGACAAGTTATTAAAGAAAGATAAATGATATAGTAACTAGATGACGTGCACTGAGCACAAATCCCAGATCCCCACTCATTCCTAGACTACAAGCACTTGATCTTTGCAGTCACCCATAAGACTATCTCGGGTGAGACTGCGCAGTGAACCTTGTGTGTTGTGCTGCCTTCTGGTTTACCAGGAGGGTCTATAGTTTTAGAGGCTTTGTTGGAACCCTAGTAGATATGAACCTGGGTCAACTTATGTCAATCAAAAAAGTAAGTAGAAACCAACACATGGTATGTGCCTTTAAAGAGCGTTAGTGATCTATTCTTTCCTTCTAAGGAGCGCTAGGTGCAATTTTATTTTTTTTAGGCTAAAAAGTGCAATTCTTTTCTTTGAAAATTTAGCTAATATGATTATTTTATCAATTTGTAGTTTTTGCACATAGGCAATCATGATTTAGTGGAAAGAACAATAACATGAATTTGATGACATGGCTTCCCTACAATATCCTCAAGTGAGGGAAGCTCTGCAAAACTGTGTCTTTCTAAAATACTTCAAGTTGCAAAATATGAGAAAAGAAGTTCCTTTACTTGAGTATTTGATCAGGATGTGAGATAATGATGAGAAATAATTCCGGATTGGGTCACACATGCTTGAGATTGACATGAATGGCGTGTATTTCTAGAAGGGGATCTCGAGGAGAGGATCACCTATTTTTTTGTCTGGACATTGATCTACCCCACAACCGACAGAGGCATATGTTGCCCAATATTGTATACCAGGGTCACACTTGGTAGGAGGGAGGATTGTCATTAAAGGTGTGAGGGACTTATCTCTTCGATCCATCCTATTTGCTATCACAAAACTGACAGGAAGTACTAGTGCCCATCTTGCTGCCAAGTCCCAGATATCCTATGTTATTCATTGTTTGGAGCCCAGGATTTTTAACTGGAATGCAGGTTTTTAAGGAACATTAGGATCATATCTCCAAATGTCGAACATGAAGGTAGAAACATTTTGGGTATGGATCCTTCTTAGTTTCATTTTTCATAGAGCGAGCTGCATAGATGCAACCACATGTTGCATTGATATCACACCCTGCGAATGAGCCCCATATGGAGAGGTGGGGAGTCTTTCCCCTAGGTTGGGGAATGAACCCTTGACCTTTCTATTTACTATTGACTTCTTTTCATGGTGGAGGAGGAAGCTTGTGGTGATAGAGGATTTCCCATATGTTGGGGTGGACTTCAGGGGCAGTGAAAATTTATTGCTTCCCGAGGATACACATTGGGATGCATCAGGTATGAAAGATCATAAACCTGCAACAATATTTTTGTTTTTATATGTTTTTGGTTGTACGATGAGGGATATAAGTCATTTTTTTTCATCATGCATATAGAGGTGTTTCATTCCCGACAAAGATGTTAGCCCTAGGACATCGTGGAGATGCTCAGGCAACAAAAAAACGTCATGTTGGAGTAAGAGGACTCCGAGAGGTGCAAAGGAACCTCCATGGTTTGACCATGGGCGTTCCTTCCATGAGGATACAAGATGTACCTTTACATCTTCAGATACATACAGTTGGGGTACTTGAAGGTCTCATTCATTGCTACGATGAGTGGCGAGAGAAGTCGTGTACTATGCTGAGCACAATGTGGTGCAAGGGGACAAGTAGAGTCTCCAGAAACTTTTAGTCTTTTATGATGACTCTATGGGTATAAAGGCCCATGTTTTGCCCTGCTATGTACTTTTTGGATGATGTATTTTGACAAAAATTTCGCTATCAAGCTTATATATAAACGAGTTTTGCGGTGGCTACTTATATTGTATTTTTTTATGTGATGTTTTTATTTATATGCTTTATGTCCCAAATATTTATCTGTGCGCAATGTACTAATCTAACATATAATTTTCTAACGAATACATAATCATATTAAGTTCTCTTGATATATGTCTATATTCTATAAATTCAAAAGATCTTTTGAGACGACGAACCCTTAGATGGATACGTAGTAAAAGTAGATTACGAACAACGTATTCACGGTTTAGTTGACGGACCATGAGTTTAGAATCAAGGTTGATAATCAATTGAGATATACCTAGATAAGAAGCTTCAATTAAAATTCCAATGAAAACATGGTATTCTGCAACATTATTGGTCGCAGATCCGAGGCAAATTCCTCTTGAAATCACTAACTCGCCAGAGTGGTAAATGACCCAAGCCGCTGAAGCAATATTCTAGGCATGTCTACTAGAGCCATCTGCAAACCCGAAATATATGGGAAAGGATGATGTCATCTGCGAATTCAATTACAAAGAAAAGTATAAGCAGTTGGGGAAAAAATCATGCATGCAAAATTAAAGACATGCCATATCAAAAGCATATAGTACAATAATGTACAAAGCACACATGTGAGATATTCTTATGCATATTACTTCTTTGGGTAAATCCCATTTCGGGGCTCACCGAGAGATAATCCATCATAATCCACTAACTCGTAGGCACCTCTCTGTAACACGCGTTTTATGATGTATGGCCCGTGCCACATGGGTTCTAACTTTCATACCCCAATTTTTTCATGATCTCGATCATAGACCAGGACCAGATCTCCTTCTGTGAAAGCGCGAGGTTGGACATACTTATCATATTGAGTTTTGATGCATTTTTTATATATCTCATTGATGAGAGAAACATCAAGACGATTTTCATCCATCTTGATTGGATATAAAAATAATTCCTCTTCAACAAAAGTATGGGGTAGGAGTTCTATAGTGAGTTTCAAAGAGGGAATGTCACACTCGATCGATAATACCACTTCTAATCTGTATACCAACTGGAAGGGTGTAAATCCAGTGGTAGTTTTAACTGAAGTTTGAGAAGCCCAGAGTGCGGAGAAGAGATTCAAATGACAAGAGGTTTTGTTCACTCCCACCATGTGTTGAAGCATGGTTTTTGGGACTTTGTTGATGGCTTCAACTTGTCCATTTTCTTGAGGATAGGACAGTAAGGGGATGAATTTTCATGGAGAAAACCTAACTTGGTGCACAATTCTCCCATCATCTTGTTCTGGAAATGGGATCCATGATCAGTTACAATAAATTGTGGGACACCAAATCGAGAGATGATATGATTGAACACAAAAAGTGGTGCAGTTTGGCCATCATTAAGGAATGTAGGCATAGACTCAACCCATTTAGTAAAATAATCAACAAAAACGATAATATAACCGTGCCCCCCGATTGAGGTAGGATTACATTGCATGGAATCAATGCCCCATTTGGAAAAGGGATTGATGGAGACAATGGGATGAAGTAGAGTGGGGTGGGTACGTGCTTTCTTCTGAAAGATCTGATCGGGTGGAATTTTTTTCATAGCCTCAATGCAATATTTGAATATGGAAGGCCAAAAATACCCGACACGCAATATTTTTTGGGCTGTAGCCATCCTAGAAATATGATCGCCACAAGCTCCAAGGTGACAATAATTTAAAACTTATTCATCTTCTTCATGGGTTAAGTAACGTCGTAAAACAATATCATTTCCATAGCGGTACAAAGTGTCGCCAATGATAAGGCAGTGCTTTGAATGGTGTCTAATGCGACATTGTTCTCACGTGAAATACCAGGCTAAAAGCGTTGGGTTTGGAGATAGAGAAGAATATATCCATACCATGGATCGGACGTACTAATGAGGAACATGGATTCATCAGGAAGGGAATCAATGGGCTTAGTATTCTCATCAGTATGGGGAATATCACAAATTAGTTCCGCAAAAACCAATGATTTCTTAGCTTTGGATTTAGCAAATTCGAGATCGAATTCTTGGAGAATGACGATCCATTTCGAATATTTTCCCCCAAGTACTTGACGATTCAAGATGTAGTACATGGGGTTTGAGTCTGCAATGACCGTGGTAGTGCATAACATAATATAGTGGAAAAATATTTGGACAACAATAACTGCGGGCAAACCCAACTTTTTAACATGTGAATATCGGAGTTCGGGACCTGATAGACTCTTACTTAAATAGTATATCACATGTTCGATGCCGTCATCATCCTCTTGTACTAACACCATAGAAATAGTGGAAGTAGAGGAAGCCAAATAAATGATGTAATCTTTCACATAGTTGGGTGGATGCAAAAGTGGTGTATTCATTAAAGCATGCTTGAGATCATCAAATGAGCATTGAGCAATTGCATCCCAGATGAAAGAGGCATATTTCTGCATCAATCTCATGAATCCTTTAGTAATTTTGGCATAATTTCATATAAAATGAGGGAGAAAGTTTTCCTTCCCTTGCGAACTTTACAGTTGGGTAAGGTTGTTGGGAGGGGGTAAAGCGAGAATGGCTATGATTTTTAAGGGATCCACCCTAATCCCATCTTTGGATACTACGAAGCTGAGGAGTTGCTCAGATTCAACAACGAAAATGCATTTATGGGGGTTCAAATGCATGTTGTAAAACCTGCATCTAAGAAATATGGCCCTTAGATGACCAATATGATCTCATCGATGAGTCGAGTGAGCCAGTAGGTCATCGAGATAAGATTCAAATATATGTTTCATGTCATGGAACACATACGACATAACCCGTTGAAAAGTGGCTCCAACATTTTTAAGGCCAAAAGGTAATTTATGATAGGAGAAACTCCCCCATGGGCAGATGAAGGATGTTTTGTGTTGATTAGATGGAAAAATGTAGATTTGGTTATATCCAAAAAATCCATCCATAAAAGAGAAAATGACGCTTCTAGTGCAATTATCGATAATTTGGTTGATAAAGGGTGTAGGGTAATTGTCCTTTGGAAAATCCATATTAATATCCCGATAATCGACACAAAAATGAATTGTCCCTTGTTTCTTGGAGACCCGAATGATGTTGGAAACCCATTTGGTCGAAGGGACAGGATAAATAAAACCATATTTTAATATTTTTTCGAATTCTGCCTTGATTGTCGTGTTTTTTTTGGGATGAACCGAGAAATTTTTTTGTCTCACCGGTTTGACTCCTAGGTAAGTTTTGATTTCATGCACAATGATCGAAGGATCGATCCCTGTAATTTCTTCATAGCTGTAGGAAAATATGTTGCAAAATTATTTAAACGAGGCGGTATAAGTTTCAAGCTCTTCAGGTGAACAATTGGCACCTAGTTGTATGTTTTCCACAATAGCTTCTTTTATTGATATGTCGACAGTAATCGTGTGAGAGATATTTCCAAAATTCCACTAAGAGATGGTATCCCGAGTGAGTATCAGACATTGGGGAGAGTCGACAATATTGGTAGGAAAGATAGAGGAAATATATTTTTCAATCTCATCCAAACTAGGAAGAAAGGACGGACGATGGTGGTTGTCATCCCATGGTGTCTCCTCGATACTAAGAATTTCCATAATAGATTCATCTAATGGAAAAATATGTAGGATGTAATCAAAAGTGGAGGATAGGGAATATAACTAGAATGGTAGTGAATATAAGGTAGACGCCAATAGATGTTGGTCGTCCATTGAAGGAGAGGTAGGCTGAATGGCGTCGTATTTGGCCTCTGCAGGACTAAGTGGCATAGTGTCACCTAGTGTATCGAACTCTAAGGGATTAGGTACGATCCATGGATCAGATGATTCGAAGGATTGATGTACCATAGTTGAAATCATATTAACTGTTACGATGTGTTGCATAGTTGGAGGAATAGGTGTAGGGAAAGTACCCATGAGTGAAGAATCTTTCAGGAGACCTACCCCAACACTTTCATAAGTAATTTTTGAGTCTTCGAGAAATGAAATTCTGTTGGTTGTTTGAGTTCGAGCATCAGGGGTGCAGTAATCTAACTGATCGATGGTCACAATTTTACCTTGATGAGGGAATTGGAAACATATAGAAACTAATGAAGCGACAACAGTCATAGCATAGAACCAACTTATCTCCATCAACAAGTTATAATCAAGGGGAGCATTGACTACTTCAACATATACATAAATAGTTTTTCCTCCCAGTTGAACAACTAAATATTGTAATAATCCATGAGGTCGGAAACCTCTTCCATAAAATGCTCTTAACATGGTGGGATATTGATTAAGACCATGTGATTTAAGGCCTTTCCAAAAATCCAAGGACATGACACATGTGGAGGCCCCCTCATCCAAGATCGTGCGGTGAATATGTTGATTATGGATAACGACATCGATTTGGAAAGAAATTTGGTGAGAGAGTCGTGATTTTTGTATAACTTCAAGAGATGACATAGCGCAAGGTGCTTGAGACAACTCTTCAATAATGTTGTAGTTTTGAGCATCATGAGAATTATAATTAAAGGTCGAATTTCAGATTATGCTCTTGGGTGGGCGTAGGATAGAGTCAAAACTTGGTTTCTCAATCTGTAGTGGACCCGACATAGGAGGAAGTGAAGTGGATGGTGGATCTGGTGCAACTCCAATAGTTATATTTTCCTTACTGGGATTACATGGTGGTGTGTCATACAACGTTGTGAGAGTAGTCAAATCTACCCCATTGAACATATAAATATGTGCACTCGATGAAGCTTCCTTGTTAGGAGGATGACTTGGGTTACTTCTTGTTGGAGGTGAAGGATTTTGTGCAACTATTGACTACTGTTGTGGAAAAGGATGTGTCAATACAACAGGTTGAGAATTTCCTTTAACAAGTTTAGCAACTTTGTCCCGATGGGGACAATTTCGTGTGTAGTGATCTTCAACAAAAATGAGACATGGGAATTTTGGTTTGTGCTATGGTTTCTTTTCAGTAGCATTTGGTTGTGCTTGTGTTTTCGGATTTTCAGTTTGATTGTTGCTTTTCTTGGGTTTATTATTAGTTTTCTCCCCCCCTGATTGTTTTGGAGAAGCAGATTGTATTGCGTTCACTTCAGATACTTGAGTTGGGGTGGAGTTTGATGAGAGTGTAGTCTTCCCGATAGATGGGGCAGTGATTGAATGATTGGCTATGTTGTTTGACTGTGAACTAGACTGAGTTTTGACGGAACCGATAACTCCATCCAAATGAGTGGTGGAGGATGGTTTTGATGGATCGATTGATGTACGGGGAGCATTTAGAATCAATTCATACAAAGTACTGGATTGGGAGTATACAAAATCCAGATACTGAGCATGAGAAATGGCTTCCTCTTCTGTGACTACACCACCCATGGATACATTTCGAGCAATAGGGGGTAATAGAGATTTGGTGAACCATTCCACTAGCAATTGGTACGGAATGGTTTATTTGATCAACCACCGTCGTCATATCCATTCATGAATATGATCAGAAATATGTAAGGATTTAGTCTGATGAAGGGAGGTCAAAAGTTCTGTGTCGGTTTTGTAGCAGATAGGTAATTGGAAGTGGGTGATAAAAACCATAGCAAGTGAATTAAAATATTTAAAATTTCTGCATTGTAACTCAATGTACCATTTAGCTGCTGAACCCGTAAGTGTACGTTGGAAAAGACGTAAACAAATAGAATCACCCATCAGTGAATTTGATGAACACCACAGATGAAAATTCATAACATGATTATTAGGGTCTTCACTAGGTTTGTCATCAAATTTTGGAATATCAGAAGGTAATTTGGTAGGAATGACTGGCCAAAAAGGGGAGTGTAATATGGGATCATTGGTTAATCTTGACAGATCCAGTAGATATAAAGTGGCTAAGAACGATAAATGGATATTGGCTTGAGGATGATATTGGTGTGGCATAGGAACACCAGTAGGATCGTAAACTAGTTGTGGTGGATAGTTGTATCTAGCAAGTCCTCCCATATGCTGCTAATTTTGACCAGTAAAAGTAGGATTCATTTATTGATGGATTTTCATAAAAGGAGAAGGGAAACCCATTTTTCCCTGGGGAGGATAACCAGTGTAACTTAGGGGAGGATAATTATCTTGACTATTTTGAGGCGGATAGCTAGTTTTCCCTTGGGGAGGGTAACTAGGTTGACCTTGAGGAGGGTAAGGAATTTTCCCTTGGAGAGGAAAATATGGCTGGCCTTGAGGACCCCAAGTGGGATTTGGGACCCCTAAGAAGGGTTGTCTAGAATGTAATCCAGAAGGATTGGGATTTAATATTCCTCCTTGCGGGTTGGGGTTCGATGATCCTCCCTGATGTGGCTGATGAAAAATTCCTCCCTGGGGTGGTCCCCAGGATTGTGATGGGTTTCCATTAAATGAAGGTTGGAATTGTTCCCCTACCATCGGTTGGGTAGCAATTGGGATTTGACCAGTAAAACGGATTTTCCCCCTAGTAAGAATTTGTGTGCCGAAGGACGGGTTCCCCCTGATAGGGATTTGTCCACTGAATGGGGGTTTCTCCCCAGTAGGGATTTTTCCACTAAACGACGGTTGCCCCTATTAGGGATTTTTCCACTGAATGGGGGTTCCCCCACAGTAGGGATTTTTCCACTGAACGTGAGTTTCCCCCCATTAAGGATTTGTCCCGCAGTTGGGTTTTGTTGTATGGAAGGGTTTTGCATCCTTTGATGTGAAGGTGTTCCAACAGGGTTTTGTGGAGTATATGAAGTTGTTTCTTAAAGAGGGATGGTAGGCATAACCGTCGAGGTACTTTGAAAATGACTAGGTAACACGACTCATGTTTCACTTTTAACTTGTCCGAAAGTGGTAGTAGGATTGATCGTTTGATTGATGGGATGGTCAATAGGATGACCTGACGGTCCTGCATTTTCACTGGGGTGGTAGATGTATGTGGAGGGTCAAAGAGTGGTTGGCCAAAATTAATTTTTTTGTAAATATCCCGACCGGATGCAGTTCTCCATATAGGACGAATAAGAGTTTGTTTTGGATCTACCATATTAGTAGAGAAGACATGGGTAGTGTATTCTTCGTTGAAAGTTGGTTGTATTGGTTCCATGTCTAGTTGATTGTATGGTCGTGACGATAGCCTAGGGTGATATTCTACTACAATGTTACCTGAGGAATCCACTCGGACAAGGAGAATATCATGAAGAATTGTCTAATCCGGGTTTACAGGAAGGGTGGAACCTTCCTAAATTGCAACTAAATATCTCTCAAGATTTTCTAGCAAATGAGTGGCGACACTCCCAACGTATGAATGGTTTTCGACCTCTTCAGGGTAAGTGTCTTCAAGTGATTTAATAGGTATGGGTTCATAGCCTTTTGGAGGAAACCATTGCATCCTACATGATCTAGGAAGACCTTTATCGACCATAGTACCAATTTTAAGGACAACTAAAGTAAAAAAACAACATTCGCTAAGAAATATAGAAAACCAACAAGCAAAACAATGTCTTCTCTTAATGAATGTACTAGTTGGTGATGAAATCCAACATCATGTGATCAAATTGAGAAGGGGCTAGGATATGAGCGGGTGGACCAGTTACGTTGGCAGAATGCTTAATAGACTTACACCTTGGTGCAAGTTCCCTCACGGTTTTACTCGTAGGTTACCCTCCAAGGAGCCTGAGTGAGTTTGACCAATGTATGTTCCATATACAACAAAGACTTCCATTCATCGTCACCTCGTGTAAGGACCCTGAATATTATGGCCACTAAGAAAACCAACTCGTAGTCAACCTCTAGGTGGGTACAGTTGAAAGTTGAGTCCGAACGTATGGGCAGGATATCAAGTCTGAAATTCTTCAAGAGAACTGAGTACAAATGGACCAGTAAACTCCAGAGGACCCCGAACGGATTGATAATTCATGAAGCTCTGAGACCAAATGAAAATAGTTGATCCTCAAGAAGAACCCCCAATACACGATCGCACCACTATGATTGGTTAAGCCTCAGAGGGATAATCTCCATTGATCTCCTACACATGACCTCGTGTTTAACCCCTGTTTGAGAGGGGGATCCCAACTATGCTTATATGGAGGTTGGATTTTCTCTCCCTATCAAAATATTCTAAGTTTGTCTTAAATGATTTGGATATTTATTCTCACATCCTATTCCAAATCTTTGGTCCTAGTCTATTTTTTATGTAAATATCCAAGAAAATAAAAGTCTCTAGTTCAATTTTAATTGGCATTTATTTTCATGGTTTTTTGTTACACAAGGGTGAATTATAGTTAAATTGATGATGTTTGAGACTCGACTCCAAAAAGGTAAAAATAATGTTATGCAAAATTTCTTTTCAATGAACTTCTAGCTACGTGAAGGAGGAAAGTTTCTTTTTTTCATCACTAACAAACACTCAATAATGCAAAATTTTATGCTATTTTGTTCTCAAACAAGAATTCAAACAATTTCCAAAATACAAAGAAGACCTTTTTAATATCCAAAACTAATGCATACAAATACTTCTTTGTTTGATTGCAAATGCAAACTAAGATGTTTGTCTAATGCTCTGTTCTTTCACTAATAATGAAAAAGGTTCACTACCGTGATTTGAAAAAGTAAGAAGCAAACAACACACAAACAAAGACACTCTCAACAATAAACATGAGACCGAAAGAAAAACAACTACAAAACTATTCACACAAAGAAAAACACCAAGAAGCCAAAAGTCATGCTTTATAGTATTCATGAATTGAGTAAGGGATCAAGGATAAAGAAAAAAATAGATCTGTGATCAATGATATTTCCTATGAAAACCTCTAATCAATCAGATAATCGAGAAAAGTGGAAAAAAGAAACCAAATTTGAGAAAAATGATCTATTTTGCAATAAGGAAACAAAAACTCAATAAGGACTAAAAAGAATGAAAGGTAGCAAGTTTGAGTCAAACAGAGGACAAGATAAAACATAATAAGATTTGAGTTAGAGAAAGAGATCCAAAGACTATACCCAACAATCAAGGAAGTCTGAAATTTTCCAAAGAAAGGAAAATCGGTGCTTTGGTAACCAAAGCACCAGAGTGTTGCAACACTCCCTAGTAGACTCTAGGGGAGTGCTAATCAAGTAACAACTCTGTGACTTGAACTACAGAGGGGTGCTATTTCTAGGGAAAGTTTGAGAAAAATGCTCACAAATCTTAGTAACTTAGGAAAATTCAGTAAGAGGCTCTGTGAGACAACTTAGCAGAGACAAAAGAGATGTAAAGACAAATTAAATCAACAAATAGGATTTAAGGATAGACAAAGGTCACAGATGAACCAAGGAAAGAACAAACAAAAAATGTGTTCCCCAGTGGAGTCACCAATTTTTGTTATAAAAATATTCCCCCGCAGACAGGTGAACTTTCCATTGGATTACTGACCCTTATACCAAGACAGAAACAATCATTTGGACACTACCATTCCTATAAACTCATTTTTCTTGTCGAAAAAGAGAGGAGAAGGTAAAGTAGGATGTACTTTGTTTACAACGTTTTTCCTAGCTTCTCCTATCCACAAGCTTATCCAACTCCTGGAACAAATCAATACCTGCAATGAACAACAAGAAACAAGTGACTTACTTCTACTCTAATGGATTAGGAAAAACAAATTCATCTATGTAAATCAAGTTAAACATAGACAAGAACATGAAACCACATACTTGAAGGAAACATGCCAATTATATTAGATGAGAAATTCAAGAAGAAACTCACAATATTTAGATGATGTTGCAACAACCTCTCCAAGTCCTCCTCGTCCAACCCTTGCTCGAAAGATCCACAATCAAAATAACAATGCTTTGCTGATTTTTTGTTTTGTTTTTGGTTTACCATGGGAATGCCTCCATTTATAGGCTTTGAGAGGCTCAACTTCTTTGGGTATATTTGGAATTATTTGAGGATATGGATCCAATAGTTGTGATATCTTCCTTAGATGCAACCATAGAGTTAGATTCGAGCCAAGCAAACTTGATCCATCCATAGCTATCTTTAGAAAAAAATGGAAATTCTTCCAAGATTTCCTCAACCAACTCAACGCTCCCTTAGAATCGGAAATATAGCACTACAACGCTCCCCCTGAGATGGAAAAGGAGTGCTATCGCTCCCTATGTATGATAAGGGGAGCGTTATTCTTTAAAAAAGTTACCAAAATTAACAATTCCCTAGACAAACATTTGTTTCGACTGTCAAATGATGGGGCTTCTTCTTCTAACATGTTTTAGGGGTTGAAACAAGTGTTTTCATGGTGTCGTTCACAATGAGACGTTTAGTGAAAGAGAATGCAACACTTACGACACTTGTGACAAATGTGTGACACTTACGACACTTACGACAATGAGAATGCGACACTATCGAAGTGAGGAATTTTGATGTGCAACAGCGAGTCTACGAATTTGATAAATTGACTAAGTATGGAAAGGAGAAGAGGGAACAAGAAAAAATGGAAAAACAATTAAGTATGATAATAGTAGGAGTAGAGTGGAAAAGAGAAAAATGTTTTAGTGTGGAGATGGAAGGTGAGGGAAATAAGTGATGAGAGCACTTAGTCATAATTCGAAAATGGAGAAGAAAACATGAAACTTAGAAAAATTCTTCATAATCTCTTCATCGAACCTTTGGAAAAAATCTTGAATAACTTAGGCATACAAAAACAAATTTATGATCTGAAAAACACATGACAAAGATGAGAATGAGGGTTGCAAAATGAACTTATAAAAGTTCAAAAAAAAATCTTCTTTTGATATCAAGGATTTTATGAATCCAAGAGCAGGAAAATATAGATGACCAAATTTTGGTCAACAATTGGTTCCAACTGCGGGACAATGACCCCCCGTGGGTTGCTGAGAATACCAAAATCTCAAGACCAACAACCTTCTCCATTGGGCCATTGAGTCATCTTCAAAAAATTCTTGTAATATCTCATTCCTTTTCTTCATGAAGTGATTGCCTTATTGTGCAAAACTTGAACTGATAAAATAAACTATGTACAAGAAGATCTACCTACCCTATCCTACTTGGAGGTAAGAGACAATTTTAGGTGTAGGTAGATTTCCAATGGAGCTATTCGAGCATCCAATTGACTTGTGATATGGGCTCCAATAGTAAGAAAAAGATTGGGGCTGCTACTAATAAATCAAGAGCATACACATGTTGACGCTTGAATCCATTATGACCGAAATGACAACCTCATGAGGATACAGACCCCCCTGCATTTTTATAGAGGTGGTACTCCTCTCTGTTTTATGATACGCTTTGAATTCTAAATTTACAAAATAATATAGGACTTTGAGAAAGTCCACCATGGTATTCAAAGAAAATATAAAAGTTACAGTAAATAAATTTTTTAATTTAAAAAAATAATAATTCCTGAGAGATGACCAGGAACCTCACACATCACATATTTGAAAAAATAAGCAAAATTTCCTCACATCCATCATAGTTGAACTAAAGATTTTTTCTCACATAAAAAAATAAAAGAAAGTGGTTTGTACGGATAAGAGAACTTTAATAGAGTAAACACATGTGGGGCTCAAATTAAGAAAATGATAGATCAATCTAAAATATTTTATACTCAAAACTCAGAGTTATAAAACACCGTCAAAATTTATCCCAAATTAGTTCTCTTGGGATTTCTGAAAAAATATTAAAGTTTGTTACAAAGCTTTGAATTTAAAATGAATTTGTCTTGAGGAATCAGATTGGGGCTCCCGAAGACCATAAAAGTAAATATAAACAAGAAGTCAGCCATGGAGAGAAGATGGTGGGTGATGACAGAGTAGCAAGACTTGGAAAGAATACATGAAGAAGTTATCAGATTTCAGTTAAAACTTTTTAGTCAAAGAATCAGAGTAACTGGATGAAAGACTGATAAAGAAAGAAAAATGTGATCAACATAAACTTACTATGATGGTATCTCTCATGTTTTACTTGCTTGCTTCTATCCTTTTATTCTCCTCGTTGGAAGTTATAGGAACCATCTCAATTGTTGTTTCTTGTCCTTCTTTAGTTAATTTATCCATTGCCTTCTTAAACCAATCTTCAATGTAATTTTTCATTGGCACAACATTTATTTCATACCTAATTTTGATATTAAACGATTCACCTTCTAAATCTCTTAGGTCATGAGAAATGCCATGTATTGCCTCGTCAATATCTTGATTTTTCATAGAATAATCAACCAACCAATTATCTATCTCTTCTTCGCCATATTCAATTATGCCATTGAATTTATCAGTTGATAATCCTTTTAATATATCCACTTGTTCATCAAATTGTTGCATTATCATAAACATTGAATTGAGATCTAGCTTAGGATATTGCACCTCATCAGTGCTTCCTTCCAAGTCTACCTCTGTGAGTCTTCTAAATAATTATTCTCTTTTCACTATGGCTTCGTTGCATGCTTGGACAATGTTATTCAAATTCTTGATCTTTTCTTTCCAATATGCGTTCAACTGTTTAATTCAACTTGGAGAAGGCATATCCTCTTCTCTCCTTTTCAATTCTGTCATGTTTGAGACTTTTATCCCAAATGGTAAAACAACATCTGTGTATAATCCTTCATCATTCTTTAAATCATCTTGGAGATATTCATGAAATGCATGTGAACTTTAACCGAAAGAAACAATATTTTTTGATGCCTCCCATGCCTCTATTATCAATGAAATTCTCTTCTTAATATTTTTCTCAACATAAATTCAGACCATTGTGAGAAGACTAAAAGATCCCTTTAATTTAATACTGTGTGTTATCACTGAAATTTTGTCCGCACATGGCGACAAGAACTCAACATCGTCAAAACAGGAATGAAGTCAATCATGGCATTGAATTAATTTCACAGCATTGCAAAAGGGTCAAAAACTATACAAAGTAACCAAAAAATTGAAGGGCGCTTTACACAAGATGGGTGCACGCGCATATGCGCAGAACATAAATGTACAAGGCGCGCATGCGTGCACGACGCACGACTGTTGGTGAAAAAACCCGCGCACCTGCTAAACGACGCATTTATGGAATTGGTCGGCCTCCCAACCACTTATGGATCAGCTCCCAAGTTGATTTGACTCCCAAATCTGAGCTGAATCCGCATGGTAGGCTGGTCAAAGACCTAATTAAGCCCT
>ML783866.1:343439-362545 GCA_009831015.1 Picea engelmannii | reverse complement strand
CCTGCAGGTTAGATTATTATCTCGACATTTTGATTCCATTACATTTACACATATTCCAAGACAATTGAATCAAACAACAGATGAAATAGCTAACATGGTGTTAGATTGGCATATATCACATCAAGCTACACATACATAGACATATCATACATCCTGTCACAGCATATAGATAGAACCGAAAACATCATCATCAACAACAAAAAACATATGTAAACAACATCAGGATCTCAAAAAGGTGTATACTCATATATATATATATCCAGGCCTCTTCGGCCATCCGAATGTTTACATACAAAAAATACATATGCCCGCAGGCCAGTGCCACACCTCGGTACAAAATCGGCTCACCAGCCTATATACAATCAAACAGGTATACAATATACATCCATCAGGGTGCCTCTATTGCACCCCCAACTGCTCCTCCCTCAGGAGGAGATGGTGGCCCACCCCCACCTGCCCCAGGCGGTGGTGGTGGAACACCTGCAGGACCCTCCTGCCCCGGCGGCAGGCGTCCACTAGTCATCGCGGCGAGCACAGCTGCTCGTCGCACTATACCCCGCCATGGTGGCGGTAACCCTATGCACTGCTCCAGGAACCCCTCGTCCTGGATGCGGATCCACATGCCCTCAGGCACGTCCTGTAACACCGTCTCAAGACGACGACGTATATCATCAACATCTACTCCGACTGCCGTCGGAGGAGCGTGTGATGGCCCTGCACCGGGATCATCAAACCGGCACCTCCTCGCTGCCCTCTCGGGCTCTGCTGGTCGTCCCGCGGCCTCATCTCGATGACGTCTCTCTCCACGTGGCAGTCTCTCCGGCTCTTGCTGAATCGACTCTCTCTGCCACTCCACCTCGCGCCCGCGAGGTGCCACAACTGCACATGCACAAAACAACAAACAAACGATCGTATCAACGTCTATATCACATATGAAATGGTATATCAAAAGCTAACATAAATCAAAACATACAACTCCACAACATACCTCGATGGTCGAAAACCTCCCCAGGAGGCAACACCATGTCCGGGTCCCCCCGGAAGTCATCCCCAACATAGGGGTACCGAAGTATCACTTGCGGCATCTGCCGCCATATCTGTGCTTCCTGCACTGTGAAATAATGCCCACCTTCGCCACCACCATGGCGAACCAAAACTGTCGACCACCGCCTCAAGCGTGGATCTCGTGCCCCGGGCGCCTCTAATAGAACCCTTGGGCGCAGCATCGGCACCCTCTCCAAGAACCAGGCTACCAGGATCGAGCCAAACGTGAACTCTCCGGTACCTGTGGATCGACATCGGTCCAACTGCGCAATCATCCGCGCATGTAGAGTCAACCCCCATGCAAACTGCTCACGGCCCACCACCACCCTCTCCAGCACCAGTAGCTGGCCACTGCTAATCCGTTGGGTCACAAGTGACCCATACACACGAACAATCATCGCCGCTATGCAACGATGCGTCAGGGAATCTAGACCACTCACACTCACTACAGTCCCAGACATGTAGTTCTCGCCTGAGCAATATCTCTCGACGATCTCCCACAGGTGTGTGTCCCTCGGCAGCACAGGCTCTACCGGCAGCGGCGTTCCCCGGAAGGGGAGCCCAGTCAAAAAATAGACATCCTCCACCGCAGTGAAGGGGATCTGCTCTCCTCGCAGGAGGAAGCAGTGCAGCTCTAGACTCCACATCTGGAGCAGGAACTGCAGTAAATACTCCTGTGCCCATATCAACGGGCACTCAAAGAACTTTAGCAACCCACAGGTTGCTAAAGCCACTCGCACCGCAGGCCCTGCATTGGCCACAACATCTCGCAACTGCAACCAGTCTCGCTCACGCCACCGAACATCCATAGTCACTGCTAGCCACCTGCACACAACACAGAGTCCTATATCAGCTTATGCAACCATCCAATGCATAAAAAAGACTCATTTTTCACCCCCCAACCGTGTCTCCAAGACGCGGTTTTCTTACCCACAGGCGCGCACGTATGCGCGCCTGTTCACTATACAGACGCGCACCTATGCGCACCTGTTCACTATACAGGCGCGCACAAATGCACGCCTGTTCACTACACAGGTGCGCTCATGAGCGCGCCTGTCCATCATACAGCCGCGCTCACGAGCGCGACTGTCCACCTCACAGGCGCGCACTAATGCGCGACTGTCCTCCTCACAGGCGCACCTCTAGGGCACGCCTTAAATTCCCACTCACGTGCCCCCATGCGCATCTATTCTGTGGATAGGCGTGCACGTACGCGTGCCTTCCACTGAATCGCCTGCGCATGCAGGCCCACATCCTATGAAAAATCCCCTTAAACCCCCTGTACGCCCCCCCGTACCTACCCTGCCCAAAAATTGGAAACCTATTTCTATGCAGGATGATCAGACCACTAACCTGATACTCACACACCGTCGATCGGATACCTCGTGCTCCCTAAAACTCAAAATATCCTCTGCAATCTGCTCGTCCAATCACTATAGCAGCAGGTACAAATGAGGTGGCAATGTGGGCCCTACAACTATATATAGGCCTTTTTCCAAACTTCCACTCAACATTCCGGGAGCCCAAGGTGTCCATTTTTCAAACCGTCTTCAGCCACGAGATCAACATCTCGCCGCCTACATCACGACTGTCCTTGGGTCACTTTTCGTCCTAGGCCCCCGGGGCGCTCCTTTTTCCATATCATGGTCAGGTACGCATGCGCATAGTCACATTTGTCAAATACATGCTCATATCTTTGATTCTCTTCAGATATAGTTCACTTTGGGTATTTGGTTGTTCTGTGCGCAGGTACTTGCTCATCGGTCACCGACATCATCCCTTCAGGTATATATATTCAACACTGGCATGTAGTTCCCCCTGTTGTATTGTATTTCCATTTCCATTCACACCCTCTGATATTTGCCTTTAGGATCACCATTCCCGGCTCTGCAGTACTCACACCTCCATTTTCATATACGGTACTGTTACCCGGTAGCTTTCTTACCCACATGAGTTGTCCCATTCATAGCACCTTTTGGCACTTTTTGACACTTATGTTGTTCTTCATCACCCTTTAGGGATGGGAGTCCCGGTAGTCTTTCATCATGTTCGGAATCAACCACATACTTCTTCCCCGCATTTTGCTAGCTTCCCATATGGACTCCCAGATCATCACTTTATGGTTCTATTCTTTTTACCTGCACCCCCGCAGGATCATGAACCCTCCATTTTCATCCACCATCAGTTTTCCCATCTGCACACCTATCTTCATTTCACCTACCTCATACAGAAACTCACCGATGGGGCCCCCACCCTTCATCTGTTTTCCAAGAAATTTCTGCCCTCCCTGGGGCACTCATTTCACACTGGGGCACCCGTTTCTGTATTTACACATGTTTCCCAAACATTATTCATTATTTATTGTACAAACACCTTTATTTTTAGTCATTTCCTTTTGTCGTCCCCATTGGCGACTTGCTTTTTTGGCCATACGCAACCCATGCCACCCTTGGTTGGAGCATTGCTTCTCATCTACTCTTGCCAGCATCGTCCATATCTTCAGCGTACTACCCCGGTCACTTACTTTTACCCTCTGAATTTGTTCACCTTGTCCCGCCTTTGGCACAACTTACCCTCGGTCTTGGCGTCCCCATGACACTCGACCTTGTCACACGGTTGCGGCCACTCATTCTATCATACACCGTCCAACCAAGGGCAGTCTTGAGTCTTCCCACTTTTTGACTTCATCCATGTACCTCTGCCACTTCCTCACCTCAGTAGATTCTATGAAGCCCTTTGCTTCTGGGAGTCGCGTTCCCCTTTTGTCGACAACATCACACTTTCTCCAGAAGGGCGACAATATCTTGCTCCTCATTTGTCATTTAATGAGAGATCTCGGACGACACAGGGTGAAACACCATTGCTCCCTGCTGTCGTTGGCCCCCATAACATTCGACACCAACACTTTCTCATGTTATGGTGGGTCTTACTTTGCGACTATTGCAGTTTCTTTTATCATTCGTCGAAGACCTCTGAACTTGGTAGGGCCATCCATGCCCACATCATCGTCACTGCTTATTACCATGATCATTATCTATTGTTCATAGTATGTTCCTTTGCAGACTTGTCTTCTGCCTTTATCATTACCGCCCTCGAGGGCGCTGCAGTTGTCTACACCAACACTTCCATCATCTTTTGTCAGAGTTACATAACACAAGCATGGGGCATGCCCGCCTCGTTTGTACACAGTTGTATATTGTTACACACTTTTTGAAAGGTCGGGTTCTACTCATCCCTTTCTCTTCCAAAGTATTGCTCTCACCAGTCTCACTATTGCTCTCTCTTACAACAACATTCTCAGTAGAAGAAACATTGATGGATTTCGGCTATACGTATGCTCCTAACCTCATCCATCAGGGGGCATCTGTTATCACTGAAATTTCGTCCGCACATGGCGACAAGAACTCAACATCGTCAAAACAGGAATGAAGTCATTCATGGCATTGAATTAATTTCACAGCATTGCAAAAGGGTCAAAAACTATACAAAGTAACCAAAAAATTGAAGGGCGCTTTACACAAGATGGGTGCGCGCGCATATGCGCGGACCATAAATGTACAAGGCGCGCATGCGTGCACGACGCGCGACTGTTGGCGAAAAAACCCGCGCACCTGCTAAACGGCGCATTTATGGAATTGGTCGGCCTCCCAACCACTTATGGATCAGCTCCCAAGTTTATTTGACTCCCAAATCTGAGCTGAACCCGCATGGTAGGCTGGTCAAAGACCTAATTAAGCCCTAAAGAGCCCCTTTTCACACCTCAAAGGAGTTACATAATCACCCAATGCTATGCTATAAAAAGCCATGAGGAAACCTCATTTTCTCAAGGAATTTCATGTATTGTTATGCTGCTAAGATTGTTAAGGACTCATTCTTTGACAATAACACATTGGCACCATTTCATAGATCCATTCACCTCTCCATTGAGTGAATGTGCTTGGAGTTATTTCACCATCATTCTTATTTTCTTATTGTAAGGAGAGCAAGTTTGTGAGGACACAAGAGCCTTCCTTTGGAGGAAGAAGGGACTCATAGTCCCCTTTCTTCATTGTGATTTGATTTCATCAATAGATCAGCCTAAAAACATTGGTGATATTGGTCTTTTTGTGTTTTTATTTCTTTATCCATATGCTCATAGTGTTAGTTTGTGTTTATTTAATTCTTGCTTATAGTCTTGTTTTATTTTCTCCAACCCTTTCCTCTATAGCTGTCATGCTCTGCAAGACCCAACAGGGCATGTAAGCACCCTTTATTTGCTCACAAGGTGACGAATTGGGTGCAAACACCGTGTGTAGTTGGTTTAACCATTGTAAAAGGATTGGCCAGGATTGGAAGAGGCATCAAGGCCATTTCCAATTCTTTGATCTTCTCCTTTAATTTGGCATTTTTAGCCTCTAAACCATCAATAGAGTCGTCGAGCACATCCTTGGTTTCCCTATGGATTTTGGAAATTTGGGATGGTCGCATATCCTTCAGGTCAACCCCTAAGAGAGCCTTTCCCTTTTTATTCTTCTGGTAACTTCTTTCTACAATCAAATTTTTGGATTCTTTATAAAAAACAACACTTTGAAAAGTGAAGGATTCTACTTCACTAAAGATCTCATTTCCAATGACTTCCAATAAAGAATCTTGCTGAGCCATATTTTCCGACTGTTCTATTGCAAGAAATATTTTTTCAATATCTGCTTCTAGTTCCATATCCTCCAAAGAAAAGCTTTGGATGTCATTTTCTATAATATTATCTTCTTCCTCTTTCACTAAATTTTTTATTTTCTTTCTCACGAGAAATTTGTGTGAACTCTCAATTTTTCCAGGGGAAGGATTCTTCTCTCCCCCTCCATTGGAACTATTGTTAACAACCTTTTTAACTAGGTGGGACCCTGGAGCACTGCTCTTGGATGTAGTATTCTTGGGAGTAACAACTGGAGTTTGAGAACTTATTTCACTGAGACCTTTTCCCCTTTGATTGTAAAGATCATTAATGTTAAGTAATGTTTCTAAATCACCAACATTATGTAAGGGAGTGCTTTGGATGTTACTCTCTTCTTCTTAATTTAAGATAGTTTGAATGAAAGAGTTACTGAACCCCAATGAAAGCATATGTCCAACAAAGATTTTGTTCGGATCGAAACCTTTGATCTTTTCAAATGATTTTCAAATTCGTCAATTTTATTTATATTGATGAACATGAACTTTCTAATCTTCCATGGCAGGTGAATAAACTATTTTTTCCTTTTTTCATGGAAAAAATGTAGCTAGAATTTATATTTCCTTACCACCTCTGTAATAAATAGTTTATCAGATACATGATACAAGAGAAAAGAAGGATTTTCTTTCGAGCAAAATATCCTTATGATACTATGATTCTCCATTTTTTCTATTCTCCCCTTTTTCTCTAAAAATCTGGTAGCTTGATCAAATATCCTTGGAGGATTTTCTCCCAACAAGAGATTTTTGAAGACCGAATTTTTTTTATTATAAACTTCATATAAAAATAGAGGGGTCGTATGTCTCCATCATGCTTGATACCAAAAGGTAACTGGATTTGTCTCACAATTCACCCTCTTATTGATGGTTAAGTTTGGGAATTGACAACAATTCATAATAGAAAATATCAAATAAGAGGTCATAAATAATTTTCTGTCCTTTTTATAGTGTGATAATTGCGACGAGATTTCGACAGAAATGAGTTTTCCCCAATAAAAAATGGTCTGTTCTTGTACTGTAAAATAAAAAATATATAAAATCATGCGAGAGATAGAAGCAATGCTTTTCTGACCTGTCAACCTGGTAAATGGCCATGCAATTTCTCGATAAGGGTTTTTAAAAGACTCAACCTGGATTCTAGTTATGTCTGTTAGGACAGATGCAGGATTCTCAAAATATTTTGTCACGAGGTCAAGCCCATTGTTATGTTTCTTCAAGAATTCTCTACAATCTTCACCTTTGAAAGTAAGAGTCGTCTCTGGCAGCTTTAACATCTTGCGAAAAACTTGAGGTGAAAGAAAAATCAGAGACTGATCTTGGAGTTGTATAATTCTTTGACTTGCTACGTACTTGTCCACACACGATGCAATGAGTTCCTTAAAATAAAAAACCTCAGGAACACACCCAACACAAGTGATTCTAGATGCCCAAATTACATCTTTCTATGCAGGAGGAGAGGAATAATACAAATATGCTCTTGACCACTGGAAGTTCCGTCCTTCACGACCAAAGATATTTAGAGTATCACCACAAAAACGTTGTCTAGTTGATGCTACCATAGGTTGACAGGACTATTTCTTCAGCTGGATAATAATCTCAAATAAATATTTTTGGAAATATAATGATATTTTAATCCCTTGGAAAATGAATATTTAATGAGATTTAATGAGTAATTCCTTGAGACTTTCGTCGTTAATTAAGATTTTTTCGAGGCCTGCACAAAAATTGTTAGCATTAAACAATACTTAATTCATATCGGGAAAAACAACAAAATGGCGGGGATGGACGAGAGAGATTTCAAATATAAAACTTTTCATGAACCGACCAACTCGGGAACCCGTGAACCTGTGGTTGTATAGATGATAAAAAATATACTAAGTGTAGAAGAACGTTTGGTCGAAATTGCATGCAAGAGGAATGCAATACTTTGGAGCTCAACACCCGCGACAAGGCTGATGGTCAAAATGTAGATCAAAGAACTTGGGGTGCAAAGTGAAGGTCATGAAAAATGGAGAATGAGGGCTCAAACCCGTGAACCTGTGAAACTAAAAAATGGCTAAGTGTTAAAATAGACTCATGAGATAAGAAAGTGGGTGGAAATGAAATCCCACCAACCTGTGAACCCACGAAAACTGAAATATGACTAAGTATAGTAACCAAAAAGGGAGAAAATAAGGGATAACATAAAAAGGGAATAAGGGGAGGTGTAGAAGAGGGAAAATAAATGGAGTAAATAAGTAGGGAAGATAGAATGTGGAAGGAAAGAAATGAAGCACAAAATGGTCTCAACAACTGACTCTAACTGTGGGATGATAACCCCTCGTAGGTTGTCAAGAATCCAAAATATTTATTACCAGATGATTCTATCCTTTGGGCTATGGGGTCGAAAAGTAAGGATGTGAAAAATAAATAAATACAAATTATGTACAAGGAAATGATAAAATTTCATGCAAAGAAACTTTTCAAATGTTTCCCATTAACAGGTAACATTAACATTTTACCCTTCATATCTTTGAGCATATAAGAATTAAAAACCTGGATCTTTTCAATGATAAATGGTCCAACCCAAAGTGCTTCAAATTTGTGTGCATCGATGGTTTCTCCTTAGCTTTGTTCCAGAGTAACACCAGTTCACCTTTTTGAAAATTCTTTATGGTTGCGCTACGATCAAAATGTTTTTTTATACTTTGTTGTCTCTGAGAAGTTATATTCAAGGATTTACTTCGTTCTTCCTCCAATTTCAATAATTGGTTCACTCTCTTTTGCATAGGTGAACTATTGTCTATATCCTTTGTATTAATTACACAAGTCAAGGCATTTAGCTCAAGGCTAATTGGAATTTTTTCTTCTTTCCCATTAACCAACATATACAGAGGCATACCAGTGCTATCTTTCAGAGTCATTCTGCTCACCCACAAAACATCTGCCAATTTCAAATGCCAATTCTTTTGGTTCTTATCAATAATTTTCTTCAATATCTAAATGAATGTCTTATTGGTAGATTCTGCAAGACCATTCCCTTGTGGATAATAATTTGATGACTGCCCATAACAATCCCATATTCTCCAAAAAATTCTGTAAATTTTGAACCAATGAAAATTGAGCCATTGTCAGTAATGAATTTTTCTGGGACACCGAACCTTGACAAAATATTATCTTCGAGAAAATTAATCAACTCTTCAGAATCAACCCTTTTTAATGCTATTGGTTACGATATAGGTTGACGAGACTATTTCTTCAGCTGTATAATAATCTCAAATAAATATTTTTGGAAAGATAATGATATTTTAATCCCTTGGAAAATGAATATTTAATGAGATTTAATGAGTAATTCCTTGAGAATTTCGTCGTTAATTAAGATTTTTTTGAGGCCTGCACAACAATTGTTAGCATTAAACAATACTTAATTCATATCGGGAAAAACAACAAAATGGCGGGGATGGACGAGAGAGATTTCAAATATAAAACTTTTCATGAACCTGCCAACTCGGGAACCCGTGAACCCGTGGTTGTATAGATGATAAAAAATATACTAAGTGTAGAAGAACATTTGGTCAAAATTTCATTCAAGAGGAATGCAATACTTTGGAGCTCGACACCCGCGACAAGCCTGATGGTCAAAATGTAGATCAAAGAACTTGGGGTGCAAAGTGAAGGTCACGAAAAATGGAGAATGAGGGCTCGAACCCGTGAACCTGTGAAACTAAAAAATGGCTAAGTGTTAAAACAAACTCATGAGATAAGAAAGTGGGTGGAAATGAAATCCCACCAACCTATGAACCCACGAACACTGAAATATGACTAAGTATAGTAACCAAAAAGGGAGAAAAGAAGGGATAACATAAAAAGGGAATAAGGGGAGGTGTAGAAGAGGGAAAATAAATGGAGTAAATAAGTAGGGGAGATAGAATGTGGAAGGAAAGAAAGGAAGCACAAAATGGTCTCAACAACTGGCTCTAAATGTGGGATGACAACCCCCCGTAGGTTGTCAAGAATCCAAAATATTTATTACCAGATGATTCTATCCTTTGGGCTATGGGGTCGAAAAGTAAGGATGTGCAAAATAAATAAATACAAATTATGTACAAGGAAATGAGAAAATTTAATGCAAATAAACTTTTCAAATGTTTCCCATTAACAGGTAACATTAACATTTTACCCTTCATATCTTTGAGCATATAAGAATTAAGACCCTGTATCTTTTCAATGATATATGGTCCAACCCAAAGTGCTTCAAATTTGTGTGCATCAATGGTTTCTTCTTAGCTTTGTTCCAGAGTAACACCAGTTCACCTTTTTGAAAATTCTTTATGGTTGCACTACGATCAAAATGTTTTTTTATACTTTGTTGTCTCTGAGAAGTTATATTCAAGGATTTACTTCGTTCTTCCTCCAATTTTAATAATTGGTTCACTCTCTTTTGCATAGGTGAACTATTGTCTATATCCTCTGTATTAATTACACAAGTCAAGGCATTTAGCTCAAGGCTAATTGGATTTTTTTCTTCTTTCCCATTAACCAACATATACAGAGGCATACTAGTGCTATCTTTAAGAGTCATTCTGCTCACCCACAAAACATCTGCCAATTTCAAATGCCAATTCTTTTGGTTCTTATCAATAATTTTCTTCAATATCTAAATGAATGTCTTATTGGTGGATTCTGCAAGACCATTTCCTTGTGGATAATAATTTTATGACTGCCCATAACAATCCCATATTCTCCTAAAAATTCTGTAAATTTTGAACCAATGAAAATTGAGCCATTGCCAGCGATGAATTTTTCTGGGACACCGAACCTTGACAAAATATTATCTTCGAGAAAATTAATCAACTCTTTAGAATCAACCCTTTTTAATGCTATTGGTTCCGACCACTTTTTAAAATAATCTGTAGTGGTGAGGATATATATATATATATATATATATATATATATATATATATATATATATGTCCTTTTCTTGATTTTGGATTTATTGGTCCAATAACATCAAGTCCCCATTGGGAAAATGGTTGTTCTACAAATATAGGTTGTAATGGCATTGCATATTTTTTCATTTTCCCTAAAAATTGTTGACAAGATACACACTTCCTTATGGTAGCATATGAATCCTTAAAAACTGATGGCCAATAAAACCCAACTCTTATTATTTTATGGGCCATGGAAGTAGGCGCAAAATTTCCACCACATATACCTTCATGGAATTTTTTCATCAATTCTTGAGCTTTCCTTTCATAAACACATCTCAACAATATGCCATCATAGTTCCTCCTGAACAATATATCAACAATCAACACATATTGATTTGACTTCATTTTCAATGTTCTTCACTCTTTAGGGTTCATGGTGATTGGAAATTTTCCAGACCTCAAGTAGAATATAATAACTATATACCATTCTGAAACTGCCATGGGTTCTCTTACTGAAATCGAAATTACTCCATCCAAAGAATCACTATTTGCAATGAGCTTACATAAACCTTGTCCTTTAACTGCTTTTACAAGCTTAATTTCAATATCATATTCTTGAATCTTTTCTAGCTATTTTTCCCATTTTCCTTCTCTCAAGTGTTGATTTAAAAGCATATTCACAGGAGAGGATGGAACATACACAGTGACATGAGAATTTAATATATAAGTCTGAAAGTGCACCACTACTTTTACAAGAGACATGGCTTGCTTCTCCAATTCTGAATATCTTAACTCATAATCATGAAGGGTCTTTCTCATGAAAATAATTGGCAATTCTTCACCCTTGGCATTTCTCTGAGTAAGAATAAATTCCACAACCGTTTTTGTAGAAAATGAATAAATGATGAAGTCTCTTTGAAAATATGGGCTAATGAGGACTGGATATATAGTGATTGCCTTTTTAATATTATTAAAATCTTCCCGTGTATCCACTGTCTATTCAAACCTTTGGTACTTTTTCAACAATGAATTGATTTCCTTCACAATACTTGCATAGTTAGGGACAAATCTTCGTACAAAGTTGATTTTTCCAAAAAATGACTAAAATCCCTTCTTAGATGATGGGGGGTTGAGTTCATTTATATCTTTAACTCTCTCTGGATCAATATAGATTCTTTCCTTGCAGACAATTTGACCCAATATTTTTCCTTTAGTTACAACAAATAAACATTTTTTTGGATTTAAATAAACACCATATAATCTACATCTGTCAAAAACTTTCCTCAGGTGATGAATGTGACCACTCCTTGTTTTTTAGTGTACTATTAAATCATCTTGGTATTCCACCATGAATTTTCCTATCAATCCCTCAAAAGCATGATCCATATCCATCTGAATTGTAGCTCCAACTTTTTTTAAACCAAAGGGCATTCGAGCATATGCATATGTATCCCAAGGTATTATGAAAGATATCTTTGCTTTGTCTTCCTCAACAACCATGACTTGATTATACCCAGAAAAAACATCTAACATGGACATGAAGACTGATCCCGTGACTTGTTGGAGGAGAAATTCCATGTTAGGAAAATGATACTTATCCTTTACAGTTGATTTGTTAAGGTCCCTGGAATATACACACATCCAAATCTCCCCAGTTTTTTTTCTCACAATCACATGATTTGAAAGCTAGTTAGAATGTCTAATGGGGTATATTATTCCAACTTTCTTCAATTTTTCCAATTCAACCTTTACCAGTGGTTTTAATTTGGGGTTCATTATCCTTATCTTCTGCTTGACAGGGTTTGCCCCTTCTCTCAAGGGAATATTGTGTTGAAATATTGTTTTATCATATGCCTTCAAATCATCATAACTACATGTGAACACATCAAGATATTCTTTAAATAGTGCGACATATTGATCAAATTTGTCAATTGTGCAATCAACTCTCAAATTGACATATTTTGGGGAACTATCAGTTCCAATATTAATCTTTCTTGTTTCTTGGACTTTTCAGAGTGATATTTCTTCCAGGAGGTTTTTAGCATGATCATATCTTGTTAAAAGAGACTCAGATTGAATAGAATTCCTCGGGACAATATTTATGTCATTATCCTCATCTTCATCATCATTCGTCAAAAAAATTTCCAATTCTTCATCATTCTCAAATAATTGTAAATACTCCTAATTGTCAGGTACAGAAGGTCGGAATATTATTTTTACTTGAAAAGATGTTTTTCTCTGAACATCATCTGGGTTCGACAGTGAGGCCACCAAAGCTAATGAATCTTCCTTATGATTTTTATCCCTTGGGATGAAAGAGATGAAGGCTTCCATCAATTCATTAACTCTTCTGAAATATAATTTGAGTCTTTCCTTTTTAATATTATATCTCCGGTTAACTTGATTTATTACCAAATCGAAGTCGCTAGTCACAATTAAATGTTCTATCTTCATTTCTCGTGCGAGAATCATTCCTTGAATCAAAGCCTCATATTCTACCTCATTATTGGTGCATGCAAATTCAACTCTGATAGCATGTGGATGCACAATCGTTTTTGGGTTTATAAGGACGAGTCCAAATCCACTCCTGGAACTTGAGCAAGCTCCATCAAATGACATCCTCCAATGACATTTAAAATGATGTTGTTGATTCTCCACGTCTTCAATTTGCTCCATGTCTAGGATAACATAGTTTCCAATTCCAACATCTATATAATATTCCCATTAGTTCATTATACTTATTTTTGAAGGAAAATGGCCTCATGGGTTCATGAGGGACCTTAATCACTGCTCCTTCTTTATCTAGAAACATCATGTAGCTTCCATCATTTATTATGTACCCCCGATCATAGATGCCCAAACTCTTCCGAAGACAACTCCATATGCAGGAGGAATATCTACCACAACAATATTGAAAACTGTAATAATATGGGGAGCCGTCGTGATCCAAGCATAAAAATATTTGATTTCCCCATAAGATGGCACCTGTCTGGAATCAATTGCATATATGCTTTCACCTGTTTCATAATATTCTATGCATCTCATACCTAATTCCTCTGTGACCGCCAGTGGCATAATATTATTGGTCGCTCCAGTGTCAAATAAACAACTATGAAGTGCATCATCATGATTTTCAATTGAAATATAAAAAGGTGGAAATTTACCTCTCAACTTGATGGTTGATGTGTTCTAGATTTGCTTTGGACTAATAACAACAACCTCCATTCTTCTAAATGGATCATCCAACAATCTCAAAATATTTTCCCTTTGTTGAGGGATCTTTACCACTTCTATAAAAGGAAGAGTTATCCTCAGCTTACTGAAATCCTCTACAACATTGTATTTCATCTGGGGAGGGTTTGATACCAGGTGTTGCTTCTTGTTTCCAGTGTTATTTGTCACATTTTTATTGGCCTCTTTCTCATTCACCTTTTCTTTATCTTTATCTTTAATTCTTTCATTTTATTTTTCATAATCATCCTTATTTTTGGATTTATTTACAAATGCTCGTGTTTGGGAAACATTATCTTGTGAGTCAGGGTCATTGTTTCCTTCTTCAAATAAATACATGGACATCTCACATTCGTCCGTCTGTATAGTTTCACAACTTTCATTAGGGAAATAATCATTTCCTTGCTCAACTATTTGCTCGTCATATATATCATCAAGAACAACAACATTTGGGATTGGTTTCTTGGGAACCCTTTGTCTTTGTTGATTATCAGTGTTTTCAAACCTCACTCTGTTTTCTTGGGGAGGGTTCCGTCTTTTCTCTTGGACCTACATTCTTGTATTTGCTACATAATTATCACCCTTTCTTAATATGGTTATATCATTTTGCATTTTCCTGATGGTTCTATTCATTTGTGCAATCTCAATTATTTGCTTAGTTTCTTGTGCCGTAACAGGGTCTACCTTCACATCTAGTATGGTTCCCTTAAAAAATCCTCCTCCGGTGGCTTGATTTTGGATTGATCGTGCATTTTTCTCTTCATTCTTTCTCAAACTAGATCCTCCTTGATCATCGATACTAAGGCTTCCCAGTTGTCTCTGTACTTTTCCCAGGACAATATTGGGGTCAAGACCCGCCTTAATCATAATTTTTTCCATCTCTATGGATTTAATCATTTCTTCATCCAAGGTATTCAATTGGGATGGTCTGATAGCATAATTTACATTTGGGGGCATCATATTCTTATAACAACCAATTATCAGTGGGTCATTCGACCTTTTATCTTCTAGAATATTACTCCGAGTTTTATGAATCTAAGATTAAAATATTGTATTCTCTCATTCTTCCTCAAACCAATTTGGGTGAAATTAGTGAGAAGGGTATGATATGCAATTGGGGGAGAGAACATAGTTAGAAACATGGCTTCAAGGTCATTAAATGAACCAATTGACCTAGTGGGTAATGTTGTATACCATTCATAAGCTTGTCCTGATAAGGTTTGAAGAAACAACCTTACCATCACATCGTCATATTCAACACAATGAAAATCACAAACATCAAGAAATAAATCAAGGTGCCTTTTGGCATCAATTGTTCTGTCTCCAGAAAATTCTTTCAAATTACCCTTAGGGAGAACAGGGAGGTCATGTTTCTCACCTCGAATATTGAGGGGGGAATCTCTTAATCTTCTTCAGTTTCCAAATATTATCCCTTCTTGATTTCTTCCACCACCTCCTCCACCTCCTTGTCTTTCTTCATGCGGTTCTCTTCATGGTTCTTCTCGTGGTTCTTCATTTCTTCCTGCCATGTATGGAGATATTTTAGGAATATCTTTTCCACTTCCTAAAATACACAACTGCATGATTTTACTTTTGGTAATAGGTCCCTTACATTCGTCCAACATCAATTCTGACCTTGTTCTTTTTCTCTTCGATATTTTCCTTAATTTCTTCGGTCTTGTTGTTCCTCTCTCATTTGTCTACGAAGGATTTCTCTTTCTTCTTCTTGGACTAATATCTGCCAAGATATTTCCAATTCTTCCCTGGTCTCGACTGTCATTATTACCAAATTATATAGTTGATGCAATATTCTTCGTTGATTATTCAATCCAATTTCTAGGTGGGGCTGATCAGCCTAGGGAAAAGTCATGTATTTTTCAAAAGAACGCTAAACCATATTTCAAATTTTCAGTTGATTCCCCAGTATGGTCGCCAAAAATGTTGACGCTTGAATCTTTCAGGACTGAAACGAAAACCTCACGAGGATATGAATCCTTCTGCATTTTTAAATAGGTGGTTCTCCTCTTTGGATAAAAGATATATCTTTGAATATATTGGATTAGGAGAGTGCTGGGAAACAAACCCTAAATATTTGTTTCTTGAGATTATGAAATAAAATGGTTCTTCAACAACCTAAATACAATATTTATGTGGAACACAAGTCTTTTTATAATAATAAAAGATTGAAGGAGGGCTTCAACATCATAATTAACATCCATATCTTCTTCATAAGAAATAGGAGAGAATAATTTGATCATCTCAAAGAATTTTAAAAGAGTACCGCTATCAATATCAAAAGAGAATTTGATAGGTCAACCTCAAATATCTCATACTTAAAACTCAAAGTTACAAAATATAGTCAAGATCAACCTCGAAGCATTATTTGTGGTGTTTATTCATGAAAAATGTTCTTCATTACAAAATCTTTGACAGTCATGTATATGGCTGTAAATAATCCATGATCATACAAGAAAAATCTGTACAAGAATACAATAAGAACACTCAATAACTCATCCTTGTGCCCAACTCAGAGATTCAAGCATAAAGCTATGAGAAATGGTATAGAAGAAGAAAAAGTGGAGAAGATGGAGATTTCTTTCCTTTGATAAAAAACTTGTCTGTACATTCATGGTTGTGCCTTCTTCTTTCTCTGATATTATTCCCTTCCCCTCTGACAATTCTCATTATTCGAACCCTTGATGAAGCCTCTCTTCTCTTTTTAAGAAGATATTTTCTAACTACTTGAGTAGTTAGGGTTTCTCCCTTCTAGAAATTCCCGTACAAGTTTCTTCTTGAAACATTCCCTTTAATTAATGCCCCATTAATTCCTCATTAATGAACTCACATAATGAATATAAGTATATTGAAAATGGTTCCCTCTCCTTTTTTAATAAAATTTTTAATTAAAATTTTATTTTTAAAGTTTAATTAATTTCCCTTTAAAAGAGGATGACTGTTTTTTCATTTTCTAGGAATGATAATAAATTTTTTATCCATGGAAATAATTTTGAATGTGATATCCATCATCTTATCTTTCCAACGATATAATTTTTTCCCAAATCCATTGCCCTGATCTCAAGATGTGATCTTGTGAAGTTGAGTTGTCACACAGGCCCATTAAAAATGTAGCAGTCTGATATTTTAATTTCTAAGAAAACTATATCAACTTTCAACACTTGAAACCTATACCACCATATTCTACGTCAAAATACCTTTCCAACGGAATAAATTTTTCATGATTCCGACACCTGGAGCTCAAGTTATGTCCTCTACAATTTAAAACTCAGCCACCGTCAATCGATTGTCTTGGGTAAATCACAACCCTTGGATGAGTTTCGTGCCCCTTCATAAAAATTAGAATTTTTCTTCATATAAATTATCACACATGCGTGGGAGTGTTTATCATACAATGGTATATAAATTTAAGTACAACATATACTTAATAAGAAACACAGAGAGAGAATATTATGGAGCTTGGAGGATTTGACCCTTAGAAAATTGTTGAATAAAATAATAATTTTGGAATCCCATCGTCGTCCACGTCATGCCCAGTCACCATGATGAGTCATCCAATAAGATGTCGCCACATGTCATAAATTGATTCGCTGCCACAAAATTCAATCATATCACGTCATATGTCTCTTTTTGTATGCTGCCACGTGTAATGCTCCAATAAGAATATTCCACGTGTCTCCCTCCACGAATTTCCATGTGTCACAATTTCATGCTTCCATGTTGAATGCTCTTATTGGTTCATGGTTTAAATGGAGAAAAAATTGGAATAATGGTTAAGTATAGGAGAGAAGGCATAAGGGTAAGTGAGGGGAAGGGGGGGGATTTGTAGACAATGAAAGTTAAAAGGGTAGTTTGTAGGTTGCAAGAATGGGTTGGTAGGTTGGGGAGTGAGGTGAGTAAGGGAGTGAGGGATGATTGGTGTCCTCCCACCTGCGAGCTATATTACTTTGAAAAAAGTTTAATTACGGAGAGGGTAAGGAGATGAGAGGGGGCTGGGGTTATTTGTAGGTGGTAGAGGGATAAGGGTGATGTTGTTAAGCCCTAAATAGTGGCTCATTACCCCTTAATTGGGGCATATTATATTAGTAATGTTATTTTATTTATGTCGGCTTTAGGCCATTAGTTGTAATTATACCTCCTAGTCTCCTCTATATACCAAGGAGACATTTTCATTTTGAATCATCTTGTAATTGTACATTTATGTGGGCATAAGGAGGTTGCCCCCTCGAAGAGGCTTATTATCTGAATTTATCTCTTTTTCAAGGCATTGAGTACTTATTCTGAGGTTTTTCTATGCTATATTGATATTTGGTTCTTAACATATGGTATGAGAGCTCAAGGTCTTGGGGTTTCACTGGTACATCTAAGACACCTTGGAAATTTAACTATAAATTTTTTTATACAACGTTTCATAAGGAACGACTTGGAGTGTATTTAGTAGACGGATCAAGGTACGTTGGGTTAAACTTTCAGCTACTGAGGCCTTATACTTTTGTAGATACAACCTGTGTAATATAGGGTTCTGGAATCATCCTGAACTGAGTCATTGCGGAATTTTCGCAATAAAACAATTTCTGTAACGTTTCAGACACTGAAATCTAGATGCTATTCACAGAAAGTAGTAAGGTATATGTGGTAAAAATTTCAGCATCTGGGTCATCTTAAATTTGTAGATACACCCTGGGGAAGATAGGGTATCTGACTAGTCCTATTGACTAGTCTCAAGAAGGTGTTCTAGGTAAAACAATCATAACTTCTTCCTAGAGTATCCAAATTGAGTGAGACTAGTTTCATTGGATATTGGACAGTTTGTAGTATTTCTGGTACGATTTTTAGAATTTTATATCAATTATTTTGTGCGGGGCATCCTATACAAGTGAGATCTCCTAAAAAGGCCAAAAATCAGCAAGTTGTGGGGAAGTTACCGTAAATTCCACTTGGCACACCCAATTTTGATCAGACCTATGGAATTGCAGAGAATAAATATCAGAGAACTACAAAAAATAAAGTTTCATACCCAGAAGGGACGAAACTTTGGATATATAGTAAAAGAAAGATTGTCTAGCAGAACCACCTCAAAATCAAGGTTCAAAAGTGATACTTGGCCAACATGCCACCCAAAAAGGGAAATTCTACACCAAATAAGCCTCTAGAAAATCCTACTTGGACTCTTGATGAAGGTGAAGAAATGCGTAGGGA
>ML783866.1:240704-340634 GCA_009831015.1 Picea engelmannii | reverse complement strand
GATACCACCCTCCTTCCATCACTTCTTCTCTAAAATAAAAATCTAAGGTTCAAGCAGTGGAAGATCACATCGAGCATCAACAACAAGTTCTCCAAATATTAAAGGACAACCTGACCATGGCACATAATCGTATGAAACAACAATCATATCAACATCGTAGTGAAATAATTTTTGAAGTAGGGAATTGGGTGTTTTTAAGACTACAACCATACAAACAGATTTCCTTCAAGCAATCCAAGAAGGATAATAAATTATCACCAAAGTTTTATGGCCCTTATAAGGTGTTGCAAAAGATTGGTACTATGGCATGAAAATTGGAGTTACCTGCATCTTCACGAGTACACCCAATTTTCCATGTTTCATGCTTAAAGAAGGTTATAGGTGACAAGATCCTAGTTCAAACTATATTTCCAGAGCTTGACGAGGAAGGAAGATTCATAATGGATCTTGAAGCCATCACTGACACAAGAATTATCCAGTTGAGGAATAGATCCATTTCAGAGTATGTCATTAAATGGAGGAAACTATCGGCTGAAGATTCCACTTGGGAAGATGAGTCTTTTATACAGAAGCATCCAGAGTTACTCAAGCGTTGCGGACAACACTTGTCTCAAGGGGAGGGGCATGTTAAGCCCTAAATAGTGGTTGATTACCCCTTAATTGGGGCATATTATATTAGTAATGTTATTTTATTTATGTCGGCTTTAGGACATTAGTTGTAATTATACCTCCTAGTCTCCTATATATACCAAGGAGACATTTTCATTTTGAATCATCTTGTAATTGTACATTTATGTGGGCATAAGGAGGTTGCCCCCTTGAAGAGGCTTATTATCTGAATTTATCTCTTTTTCAAGGTGTTGAGTACTTATTCTGAGGTTTTTCTATGCTATATTGATATTTGGTTCTTAACAGATGTAGGGTGATGTAGGGGGGAAGGTAAAGTGTAGGAAACAGAGTTAGGAGCATGGCGAGTTCGCGGGGATGGAAAGGTGAGGGAAGTAAGGAGATGAATCCACTAACCCGTGAATCCGCCATGCATGAAAAACGGCTAAGTAATGATTCTTCTCAGACGGGCTCATAAAAATGAGAAAACACAAAAGTAAGAGTCTACGAACCTGCATGTCCTTGAATATGATAAATTGACCAAGTATGGAAAGGAGAAGAGGGGAGAGGAAAAAATGGAAAAACAATTAAGTATGAGAATAGTAGGAGTAGAGTGGAAAAGAGAAATGTGGTTAAGTGTGGAGATGGACGGTGAGGGAAATAATTGATGAGAGCACTTAGTCATAATTCGAAAATGGAGAAGAAAACATGAAACTTAGAAAAATTCTTCATAATCTCTTCATCGAACCTTTGGACAAAATCTTGAATAACTTAGGAATAAAGAAACAATTTTCTCATCCAAAAAATGCATGACAAATATAAGACTGAGGGATGCAAAATGAACTTATAAAAGTTCAAAAAAAATCTTCTTTTTATATCAAGGCTTTTATGAATCCAAGAGCGAGAAAATATAGATGACCAAATTTTGGTCAACAATAATATTTTAAGAGTCCATCCATCAGGCCTTATGTATTTCAACACTTATATACCCATTCACATATGACAAGTTTTTTCTCCCTTTCGAAAGAGGTACAAGATCACTCGTTGCTTCTCGTGTTGAATGGACCCATCTACGAAATTGTGGTTTTGGTGCAGGTTCATGTTCATGTTCAATGGACTCAACTGAAGGAAAGTGAACAAATGAAGGTGTATTTTCATCATCATTGTTATCATTAGAAGAATAATCATAATAGGATCACTAACATAAAAGTTGGGAAGAGAAGATGACACAAACACCTAATTGGAGCCGTGGGCTGGGAGGTTTTCGTTAAATTTAACATCTCATAATGATAATTTCGTTGGAATGAGGTTGAAGAAGTCTATAAATTTTTAAATCTTCATAATTTCCAACAAAAAATCACTTCTCACTTTGATGTTGTAATGGTTTCCTTTTCTCATTAGGAATGTGAGCCGATGCTTTACTACCAAATACATGGACGTGGCTTACATCTCGCTTAATTTTAGTCCATGCTTTTTCTAGTGTTGTATTTTTTAAAGTCTTTGTGGGAGTGAAATTTACTATGTAATTGACACAATTGATGGCTTCTGCCCAATAATGAAGACATAAACCTTTAGATTGGATCATTCAATTTTCCATTTCCTTCAAGGTTCAATTATTTCTCTCAATGACACCATTTTGTTGTGGTGTATATGGAACAATGTGTTGCATTTAAATTCCCTATGCAATGCAATAAGTTGTGAATTTGTTCACATATTTATCTCCAGTATCTGTTCCTAACTTTTGAAGTTGATGTCCAAATTGTTTTTCTACAAGGGCCTTGTAGGCTAAAAACATGTCAAAAATTTCACTCTTAAGATTTAAAAAATAAACCCAAGTGTGTATGGAGAAATTATCAATGGAAGTTAAAAAGTACTTGCACCTAGAGAAAGAAGGAGAAGGAAGTGAATGAAAAAAATCATTATGAACAAACTGAAAAGGGGTTGAGGTGTGTCAAGAGGAACACTTGTCAAAACTGTCCTGATGATGTTTTCTAAGAGCACAACCAACACAAACACCATCTCTACAAGAAACAAGAGGAAGACCAATCACCATATTTTCATTACATAGTTTTTTTGCAATGAGAGACAATTTATATGATTGAACCGCTCATGCCCAAAGTTTGTTCAAGTCATCACTATGAACACTAAAAACTAATGGAAAAGATGATGACCTAAAGTTGTCAAAATTGTACAACTTGGTAATACTATCAACAATTCTAGTGGCTCAGACATACTTAGGATCCTTTAAATCCTTGATTATAACTTGATGATGTGAAAACTCTATTGTTTTACCTTCACATGAATTATTGATTTGATATATTAATAGAAGGTTGTAGGAGAGACTTGGATCACATAGTACCTCAATCTAACTGAACTATTCCAGATCCCATGACACTAAGAGATCTATCATCACCAACAAATATTTGTTTGGTGTTATATTCATTAAGAGCAAAAAAAATGTCTTTATCGTTAGCCATATGATAATATGCTCTAGAATCAATAAGCCACTCATCAAAAGAAGAATTAGATAGTGCATTGAAGGAGAAACTACAAGAAAAAAACACATGTCCATGAGAAGAAGAGTTAGAAGAAGATGAATCAAGATTGGTGTTGTGCTTCTTCATTGCTTCTTCTATGGCCTCCATTTTTTAAAAACATTTAGACTATAGATGACCATCTCGCCCACAAAAGTTGCAATGCATGTCAGTCTTTTTACTTTTTCATTTTGGTCCTTTGTCACCATCGGGAGTAGAAGCTAGCTGAGAGGGTTTGGGACCCTTATTTTGCTTGTTGTTGCAAGGATGTTGTTTCTTTAGATGCTTGGATTTATCTTTATGTTGGGACACTAAGGATTTGTTAGATGTACCTGCAGTGCTAATCATTGCAAGATGCAAGAGCTTATCTTGCTCTCTAATCAAAGAATCACAAAAAGTATCAAGAGAGGGTTCTGTGTATGAATCCCCTAGAGCTTCTTTGGTGGAGTAAACGGTAGGTACAAAACAATAATATGCACCACCAAGCTTAACCAGAATAACATATATACATTTGTCATCCTTTATATCTATTTTATAGTGTCGAAGTAAAATTTTAAGTGTTTTGGACTTAATTTTCAATGCAAGGGAAATAATTGGGATTTAAAGACATTAACCAATTTTCATGTTGGTGGGCTTGAATCACATTATGCTTACCAAATACCTTTCCCAGTGTATCCCAAACTTCATTTGAGTCATCAATTCCTTGAAGTTGAAACTATAAATTAGGAGAGATAGACATTCTAATTGATCTGTGTGCTTCATCATTTTTATTATCCCATTTCACTTTATTTTCAATATCAATGAGGGTTTTTATTTTCCCAAGGTAATTCGATATAGTGCTTTACTTCGTAGTACATCGTTCATATCATATTTCCATGAGAAACAACTGGTATTGGTAAGAAAAAGATCACTTGGAATAACATATTAAAATATTAAGGTAATATGGATTCAAAAACTTAAATTTACCATCTAGATATAAATCTCTTGAAAAAATAGGTAGTTTAAAAACAACGACACAGAAAACATATTTCAAATGTGAAAGTTATTCTCTTTTTAAAAAAGACATAAAAAGTAACCAAAGTACCACATGGCAGGTAGAAGTTGTCCCACATGGTGATGGATGCACAATGATGATGCTGAGTAATCCCCCCCCCCCGCCGCCTCTTCTCTAACTTTTTTTATAAACTCACTTTTACAAATAAGTTATGGAGTCACTCACTTTTATAGAATAAGCATCAATCACTTTTACAATGACGCTACTTTATAAATTAAAGTTGCATGAAAAAAGTAACTTAAAGAGGATATTTTGTTTTCCTTGAAGTGCATGCTTACCCCTAGAACCCTTGTTTTTGCTTGCAAAAAACTTCAACACGACTGCATACCAAAATAAGTGAAATTTTGATTTTGATTTTTTGATTTTTATTTTTCTAAAACTTTACAATAATAGGATTAGATTTCTGTTAGCTTGCCCATAAAATACAAGTTTTCTCTCTGTTTTTTTATTTTCTAAGCTTGCAGAAAGCATAGAGAAAAGAGCATATGCATAAAAGAAAACACTTTTCGCTCTTTTTTTATTTGTCGAGTTTATATAGAGAATATGAAAAAAAACATACACAAACTAAAAAAAATAGCAAATTGGAATTATACATAGAAAAAGTCAAAATATTAACTCTGTAAAAAAAAAAATTAAAAGGGCATAATCAAACTTCATACCTTCGTATCTGACAAAGAAGGTCGTATCTTGTATAAACGTAAACCTTTTGTCAGACAAATTTGACAATGGTTTGACCAGATCAAAAGAGTTGAAGCGTTGTTATATATGGAAACATGGGTATCTTTGGAAGAATTGAAGCCTATGACCTCCTCCATGGTCGATCGTGGCCCTTTTGTTAAATATTTTTATTTTTTCTTTTATTCAGAGTAAAAATATAATCAAATTCCTAGATTGAGAGGATTACCATGGCCATCTGATTATATGTAGGGGATGGGATTTGACTTACACCTTGAAGGTCTTGGATTTAGTACGCTGCTTACATTTGACTATTAATAAATGCTACGATTTGAAATGAATGAGGCTGTGGGATTTTGGTTATATACTTTTTATTTTTTAGATTGTGTAATAAAGTCTCCATGCAAGGGGTTCCTCCTTTTTAATATATATTTGTATTTAAAATATATATTTTCTTTTCTTTTTGTGTACTCATGCATATAGGTTTAGCTTAATTATTTATTGGCTGTTAATGTTATTGCTCACCCAAGTATTATTAAACTTTTTAAAACAACTCATAATGGTTTTATCAACGAATTTGAATTGTTTTAAATTGTCATTGAAGCTTGTTTGATGACTCCTCATTGTGCATAAAGTGTTCATATTATTTGGTTGAGTTTTCATATAGTGCCATGTGTTTCTACTTTAAGAATTGACTGGCGACTCTGTCAAACACCATGAAATTGCTTATATGTGGTTGTTTACACATTTAACAATGAAGATGCCAAATAGGAGTTCCATATATTTTTTTATTTTTCCCACTAAGAATTCAACTTGGTTGGAAAAATAATTAGTTTCATTTGATTTTGTGTATATGGTAACAATTACATAAACATGGACTTTTAAAAATTAAACGACATTTTGAATAAAAGTTACAAAAATTATATTATTCCAAACAACTTTCAAAAAATATTGTTCCAACAGATCCTTTACTTTTACTCAAATGTAAAATGTATTTTTTCATTAAGTAATTGTATTTTACTTTTTATATTTTTTATATATTATTGTCACTCCTAACTTGTTGTTTCCTATAAATTTGGGAGAATTTTTTAGTCATATTGGATACTCGTACCCACGTTCTCAATGTTTCCTTGTTATAGAAACTTGTGAAACATAGTGTGTGTATTTATCATACTCCAATAATAAATAATTAATTATTATTTGAGTGTTAAATTAATATATTCTCAAATAATGTCCTTCAATTTTAAGACCAATGCTCTGGTGTGAGGCGAGTAAACCCTAGGAAGATTGTTTTAGTAGTTCTCTCATGGAATCACCCCCAAGGGGAGCCTCTACCTCCCCCTAATTATGAAGCCCTAGCCTTTCAAGCAATGGTGGCAACTCATGCCTGGACCTCCAAAGCACAACCCTCCAAGTTTGTCAAGAGGATGGAGGATATTCTAGAAGAAGAAGTTCCTCCAAGTTTGAGTAGATGGAAAGCACTTGCGTTTTCATATTGGGGTTTGGTACGTCAATTCATTGGGATTTGTCCCTCTTTAATAACAATAGAAACATGGATTCGAAGGAACTGGAAACCCCATATCAAAGGGAAACTTTGTCACTTCTTTTGTGGAAGAGGTTTCTTTGATTTTTTTTTTTGAGTATAAGGAAGATGGAAACTTGATTTTTAGAAGTGGACCATGATTCCTTGGAGCCAGGGGAATGTATCTTTACAAATGGTCCCCTGATTTTAATACAGAAAATAGAATTCCATCAATGGTTCTTATATGGTTGAGGCTCCCTCATATTGCTTTGCATTGATGGAATGGCGAAGCTTTTAGGTGCATTGGCAATTCCTTGGGGAAATATTTGGATAGAGCCGAACCAAAAGAGAACCTCTTCTCTTGTGCCATAATTTGTGTTGAGGTGGATTTGGAGAAGGGACTTCTTGAGGCCGTGATGATCACCTTAGACAAATGGAAGCATGTTCAACAATTGGACTATGAACAATTATCCTTCAAATGCGACATGCCATGAATATATCCATTTCGCTAAAAATACAAAAAAATAGAGTGGGAGCAACCTTAAGAAAATTAAAAGGAGGAGAAACAAAAGATGGTAGATTAGAAATCTAGATTTGTATTCAATCTAGGTGTCAGGTATAAAGTATTATTGGGAAAACCCCCCATTTCCACTGTTGGGAAAAACCCCAATCTGTAAAGGGGACCATCCTTCATTCCGTTTGGAGTCCCTTTGCCAAAAGGAGGAGAAACGAGCAATCGTTACATCGTTCTATCTCAGGTGGAGGGTTATTTAGAGGGGGAAAACACCCAAAAGCTTGCAGACTCACTAGAACAGGTGCACCCTTCAGTCCAAAAAATGGGTCAGAGTGAATAGGGGTAGAACCTCTAGCGGGGATGTCTAGCATGGGTGCCAAAGTGCATTTCAGTGGACCACCAACATCATGTAGTGGAGATATTAAGAATGGAGTGGAGATATTCCCATCTTGGGTGTGAAAGAAAATGTGAAATATAAATATGTTGAACAATATCTGTAGAACTTAAAGATAAGGAGGTGGAATCGGTATAACTGAAGAAAGAAGACTCGAATGATGAAGGGTCAAAGGAATTTGTACCTCATATATCTAGAATGAAACTAACTCGAACAGCCAGGGAATACAAATCAAACAAGGACATCATGATGGGTTCTAAAAAAAATCTAGAAATGGTGGGAAGAGGACCAAAGCCTTCGAAAGTAGTTGGGACTAATGCCTCTTCCAAAGGAGGTAATCCAAAGGCCAAGGGTAAATAATGATAATAGTCTCTTGGAATTGTAGGGGGGTAGGAAACACCCCAAAAGCTGCAGGAGTGAAGGATCTTAGCAAATCAAAAAATCCTACAATCCTCTTGATCCAAGAGAAAAAAATGAAGGCCTCAGAGGCAGTCAAGAAAAGGAAAAATCAATGGAGAATAGTCGAGGGAGTAGTAGGAGACTCAAGAGGAGCATCTAGGGGTTTATGTACTCTTTGAAATTGGATCTTGTCCAAGTTTAAGAATATACAAAATAGGAATTATTTAAGCACATTTAAAATCTATATGCTATTCAATTATATGGAAAAAGAATCCTCTTGGAGAGCATTATTAAACCTATCCAATTCATAATATATATATTGATTGTATAGTGGGGGATTTCAATGTGACTTTGCATAATGTACAAAAAGGGGGGGAAGTGTAATCTGGGATCCTTCAAAGAGAATATAGAAGATTTATTCAATGGATGGGACCTTGTGGGACCTAGGTATATAGCTGGGAGACTGGATAGGATTCTAATCAACAACAACATTTTACTACAAGACTATAATTTCAAGTCCAAAATTCTTCCCTTCATCGTCTCAGATCATAATCCAATTTCTTTTCATTTTCAAGGCTACCTTGATTATGGTCCCTTGCCTTTTTGATACAATCCTATTTGGATGAACTCTCAATAGGTCGTTGGTAGGGTCAAATCAACATGTAATACTTGGATACTTAGCACATTGGTTTTCATCTGGGAACAAAAGATCAAATTGGTAAAGGAGGCCTTAAAAGACTAAGTTAAAAACAACTATGTTTCTCCCCTTATATTGAAAGAGTATACCAATAATTTTGATCAGAGGTTCAAAGTATAATAGAGGATGAAGAGGTAACCCAATCCCTGCAAATTTAATAAGTGGAATTACAAAATCAATTGAAAATGAGGTAGGAAGAGGAACATTGGCGTCTTAAATACTGAAGTTTATGGATGAAATGAGGAGACTAGAGCTCAATATTGTTTCATAGGCAAGCTAGGGTGAGCTAAAAAATAATGTCAAATAAATTACCACAAAAGATGGGAAAAAATTTCATATTTTGAGGAGATCAAGCAGGAAAAAAAGTCACATTTCATTGCACTTTATCAACAATATAATTAGACGAATGCTGACAATGAGGATTTGATGCTTGAGCACATACCAATAGTTATTTTGAGGGAAGCTAACACAAATATCACAAGGCCAATAGAAGAGGAAGAAATAAAAATATCTCTATGGGGTATTGATCTTGATAAGGCTCTCGAGCCAGATGGATTTTCAATTTCTTTCTATAGATTTTTTTGGGATTTGATCAAGTATGACTTGAAGAGAATGTTGCTATATGCATAAAGAACCAATAAGTTGGGAGGGAGTATGAATTCCTCCTCCTTGGATCTAATGCCCAAAGAACCAATCCCTCTTGTTTTGATATATATATATCCCTATTTCCCTATGTAATTCTTCTTATAAAACACTAACCAACATTATTGTAGGTCATTTGGATGCTACCCAATATCATCTCTATAATCAGGGAGACTTCATGCAAAATAGGAAGATAATAGAAAACATTTTTTTGGTATAAGAAACTATTCATTCTAGTTTTGAAGCGAAGGAGAAAGGTATGGTCATAAATATGGATATGGATAATGCTTTTGATCGGGTAAGGCATTCATTCATCTTCAAAGTGTTGATAAAATTTGGGTTTTGCAATAAGTTTGTCTTGTGGCGAGCTTCTTGTATGATCTCTCCATGGATAGCACCATTGCTTAGTGGTTGAATTACTTCTTTTTTTCAATATAGCAGGGGATTGAGGTAGGGATTTTTGCTTTCCCATATCATGTTAATTATAATGGCAGAATCCTTGAGCCGTAAATTGGAATCAAAATGGTTGGTTGGTAATCTTTTGGGATTAAAAATTGTGAGAGGTTTAAAGAGAATTACCCACTCATTATTTGTTGATGATACTTTGTTGATGGGGGACACCACTCTAACTATTGGAAAAAGGTTTAATTTTTTTTTGGATTCTTTTCTAGATGCTTCTAGAGGAGCTCTTAATTGATGGAAATGTCAAATAATTGGGTGGCACTCCAACCTTTAGGTAATGCATATGATCTCCATATCTTTGAAATTTCTATTGGTTTAGGAGTGGTCCTCATTTCGATACTCGAGGATATCTATTTAAACCAAACATACCTTTTCCTAGGAGTGGGAAACCACTCTTGATAAATTCAAGATTAAATTCAGGGTATGGGGCTCTCAATGGATCAATCCAGTCATGCAGACTATACTCATAAAATTATTTCTTTCTTCTCTCCTGATATCTGAACGCTCTACCTTTTTTGTTCCATCCAACGTCATGAATGAAGTTTCCATGAACATTAGGAAATTCCTTTGGTAGGGAGGAAAAACCAACACAAGTAAGTATCATGTTGTGAACTAGGTGACGATAAGGAATCTGAAGGAAATAAGAGGCCTTGGATTAAAATACCCAGTTATGATTAATGGGAGATTAGGAGAAAAGTTGTTATGGCGTATGGTGGTTGATGACCCTAATTGGTGGAAGAGGGTTATTTGGAAACAATATTTCATAGGCTCAAGGTCAAGATGCATGAAAAGAACTCTCAAACAATAGAAAGGATCCCCCATATTTAAACTATTAAAGGCAATGATTCCTCTAAAGCAAGATAAAATTACATGGTCCCTTGGCAATGGGAAAAGTGTGAAAATGTGGGAGAAAAACATTAATGGTATGCCAATGTTGAAGGAAAGGAGGGATATTATTCGGTTAAGAAGATGGTTGGAGAATTAGAATTTGCACACTCTATACGATATTTCGGCTTGGGATCCATTGTCAGGAATTTGGTCGGGATGGCATTTTGGTATCCCTCTAGTACATATTATTCCTATGATTAATTGCATAGTATAGACGTTGACAGGATGCACTATGATAATATTAACAGAAAATTATTGACGGGGTTGGGGAACAACCAATTATACAGTCAAATACGGGTACTCTAATCTCCTCAACGGAGAGCTCCATGCTTAGTGTTCACCCTTGTGGAAAATAATATGGTTGAATAACTGTTTGTCGAAGGCTAATTTATTTTTTTGGACCTTGGCGCATGGGAAAGTTCTCGCAATAGAGAATTTAAGGAAGAGAGGAGTGATAGGTCCCACCTGATGTGCTCTATGCACTAAAGAAGAGGAAACCAATGTGAATTTATTCATTAAATGCCAATATGTTAATTAAGTGTGGGACCGGGCTCTGGTAGGACTGCAACATAGAGTAAGGAGGCTTGTGACATGGGAGGATATGTTTCTAGATTGGGGAAATGTACATGGGATCCCTACAAAATAAGAAGGTGTTCAAAAGAGTGTGGAACACCTTACCAAAATTTATGTGTTGGAAAATATGATTGGAAAATAATAAGAATATATTCAAAGATGAGGAGATATCACCCAAAAAAACAACAACTAAGGCTTTGGTGATTTTAATAGAATATTTGATAATTTGAATACATGGGTATGATGGATTGTTGGACGATCAAGAGGAAATCTAGTTTAAGCAATTTGAATTTGAACATATTAATTTATCCCAATCCTTGACAACATGTTCACTCATGCCTTGGAAAATTAGGAGGGACCTGACTGAGTTCCTAGAATGGTGATTGAATCAATAAATCATCTCCCTATTCTTTGATGGAGCCTTGAAGAATAACTTGGGGGTGGTAGGTGCGAGAGAGAGTGTTTTTTTGGACACAGTGTTGGCATTGATGTCAAAGGAGATCTATATCCTCAATATTGGACATAATGTTATGAATGTTGGCATTAATGTCAAAGAGGGTATATGATGTTGGTACTGGAATTGATGAAAAGAGGTCAATATTATGGTCATCATCATCAAAATTGTGAACATTATATTATCAAACTCATGCATTGTATGAACAATGATTACTTATGGATACTAAATTTGTCCTATCTAAATGCAAAGGGGAAAGATCAAAATCCGGTGCTTAATAAAATGTGTAAAAGGGTCTGGTATGAGAGTCTCTATTAGACTTCTTGATTTCCGACTTAGATAACTTCAAATAGCATTGCCTTCAACTTCGACTTGGATAACTTTGACTTGCATTTCCTTCGAATTTGACTTTTATAACTTTGGCTTAAATTGCCTCTGACTCTGACTTGGATAACTTCGAATAGCATTCCCTTCGACTTACATTGCCTCTGACTCCGACTTGGATAAATTCGACTAACATTGCCTTCGACTTCAACTTGCATTGCCTCCAACTTCGACTTGGATAAACTTTGACTTGCATTGCCTCCGACTTCGAATTACATTGCCTTTGACCTTGACTTGATAACTTCGACTTGCATTTCTTGACTTTTGGTTGAATAGAATTTAGTCGAATTAATTTTCCTCGAACTGACTTGCATTTTGGATGACTCATTTTTCCCATTTTGATTTCCCGGTGGTCGACTCTATTTTATTTTCTGACTCAACTTGTGGATTGAGTGGCCGAGAATTTCCCGTCATATAAACAGTCATAGTTATAATTGTTTTAAACAAATAATTCTGTGTTGGTGAGACATATATGCTATAAGCCTCTAGTTTACAGATCAAACATCTTGATATTCAATTATCCAACAAAGACAATATGCCTGGAGTGACTATAGAGGAACAATTATTGGATGGTTGAGGTCAACGGACAATGAAATCATAAATTCTATGGATCGAAAATGAACAATGAAGATTGATCATAGATTGTTGGATCAATATGGAATCGTGACACCAAAATAAGAAGATTCAATCCATAACCGATATCGACTCATAAAGACTAAAGATATGATTAAAGATAATTAACACCTCAGGATCAGGGTTTGTTCAAAGAACTATTACAACAACAATAAACAATTTTTAGCACCCATATATTCCATTAAATATGAACAACTTACAAGGGATTTGAAGTCTTTTGAATTAAAGAAAAAAAAATTTAATGACAAAATGTTAGCATTATTATTAAATTAAATGAAGAGGTGCATTGTTTCATACAAAGAGACACGGTGTTTCAAATTCATACCCATTGGAATACTATATAAACAGAAAGGTATAATGGAAGGAGAGTGTCTCTATGATCTAATTCAAAAGTTAAAAAAATAGACAAAGTCCAAGGAATATCGTGAAACATTGACATGAAGTGAATGTTGGGTATATGTTATATTCTTTGCATGAATAGCATTAGTGTTTGCTACGTTGCATTGGGCGCACAGGGGGGTTTGAGGGGGGGCATGATTTTTCTGCACATGGTTTTTGCCGATGGTTTTCTATTTTCAGTTAAGGAATTAGGGTTGTTGACTAATCCAGGTCATTGGGTTATGGTTTTGGATGTCGTTGGGCCCTATATGTATATTTTATTGTAAACAATGTATCACAATGAATGAATATAGAATATGTTGTTTTTTTTTCGGTTTGGGTTTCCAGGGGAAAAATCTCTTTGTAATGTGTTTATTTTACATTGTATATTTTTTGTTCTTTTACTGAAAATCTGTTTGCAATAAATATTGTACAAGGTTAAAATCTACATTTGGTATCAGAGATTTGTTGGCTTCAGGGGGATGCCTTTGTGGTCAAGGGTTTGGCTCGGGACTGTGGTAAGCCTTGTTACAGTGGGAGATCTATGGTATTGAGTTTTTAGGTGAAACTAGAGATCAATAAGTTTAATGGGAAATTTTTTGAGCCATGGAAGCTTAAGATGGAAGATCTATTGGTGGACAGAGATCAATGAATCACGATGGATTCAGGTACTGCACCTACAGGAACTTCAACAGATGACTGAAAAAAGTTGGATCAGAAGGCGAAGAGCACAATCCGACTGTGTCTCTCAGATTCAATATTATTGAATGTATCATAGGAAGCTACAACCAAATAGTATAGGATAAGTTGGGGAAGTTGTATCAGTCTAAGTCCCTAGTAAATAAACTTTTCCTCAGAAAGAAGTTGTATAACCAGAGGATGAGAGATGGAGACTCAGTGGTAGAGCATTTGAACACCTTCAATACTGTGGTAAGTCAATTAGTATCTTTTGAGATTAAAATTTCAGATGAAGATAAGTGTATCAATTTACTGTGCTCTTTACCAGACTCGTGGGATAGTCTGGTTGTGTCCATAGGTAGTAATACAATTGCCTTGAAGTTTGATGAAGTGTTTTCATCCTTGTTGTCGGAGGAAATGAGACGGAAGAGCATGGAAGGACAGAGCACATATGCATTATTTTCAATAGGACTCCCCCATGAAAGAAATATATATAAGTCCTCAAGTGGGATATATAAGTCCAAGGGTAGATCTAAATATCTTAGAAAGTTTGTAAAGGTATGCCGGGGATGTGGAAAAGAAGGGCACTACAAGAAGCAGTGTAGATCCAAAATTGAGAAAAAGAAGGGATTTGAAGAAGCTCCTTCTACAGAAGAAAAGACCTCCAAGGAAGAAGGAGGGGATGTGTACTTGGCTTGTTCAAGCACACATGAAGATCATGAGGCATAGTTGGTTGACTTAGGTGCATCCTTTCATATGACTCCCCAGAGGGAGTGGTTCTGTGAATATGAAAGGTATGATGGAGGTAATGTTTTCCCAGGTGATGATTTGACAACCAGAATCATAGGAAGAGGAAAAGTCAAGTTGAGGCTCATATATGGAAGGATTAGAACACTACCTGATGTTCTACACATCCCAGGTTTGGAAAAAAAATGATTTTTTTAAGAAAAATGGACGATGTAGGGGTAAAAACAATATTTGAAAAGGAAACTTGTAGGATGGTTCGAGGAGCAATGGTTTTGTTGAAGGGAGTTCGGTTTGGAACTCTGTATAAGATGCAAAGAATCACTATTAGTGATGGGCGTAATAGTTCCATTGTTCTTGATATTGGATTTGAAGAAGAAATAACTCCTACAGTCTGTGGAGAAAAGGTTATGTTGTGGCATCAAAGACTGGGGAATATTGGAGAGAAGGGTCTTTGACTACTACATGGTAAAGGTATGGTTGAAGTTATGTATAAATTCTCTCTGGATTTTGATTTATGTGAACATTGTGTTTATGGGAAGCAAAATCGGGTAAGATTCCCTTTTGGTGCAACGAGGGTAGAAGGAATTTTAAAGCTAGTTCACAGTGATGTGTTTGACCTGTGTCGGTTCCATCATTGGGAAAATATGTGTACTATGTCTCATTTATAGATGACTTCTCAAGGAATACTTGGATATATTTTTGTAATGTCCCCCACCTCTTGTTGAAGAGGTATTGAGAAGACTCAGTGGCCTAGGCATCCCCACTAGGCCATAGTCTCACACTAAGGGGAACGGTCAACCAAACTAAGGTTATATTATTAAGTTGACTTGATGAAAAGGTGAAAAAGAGTTAAAAGATAACTCAATGGAGGAATAGAAGAACTGGAGGTTGAGTTAGGAGTTAACCCTAGGGGTTAATCTAACTCAACATAGAAATAGAAGAAAAGTATAAAGGGAAGGTTGGGGTGCACCTATTATTCATTCTGGATTTTGGTATTTCGCTTGTTGATTCTCTTTAGCATACGGTTTTGAGGGTTTTGATATTACAAACACTAGTGAGCAGCTCAGTGGTGAAATATTCCACTCACCTAGCTCCAAGCTTGGTCTCGGGGATGAAATACTCCACCCACACCATTCTACAACTATCATCTATCCAGGCGGACTAACAGGGTCGTACCATTTGGATCAGCAGGGTCGTACCAGCTAGGGTTTCCTTGCAGGGGCGCACCAGTTGTTGAAGAAGAGTTCGATCCAGCCAAGGGAAGAAGCTTGAGAGTTATCCAACATTAGGGTTTTTCTTGCAAGCCCTTACTCATCAGTTTGAGGGCTTCTTGGAGGAGTTATCATGTCCCTATCATTTACTGCAGGTTGGGACAATTTCAGGAGGAAGGATACGATTTGGAGATTCAATAATTCTCAGATCTAGGAGGCTACAGGCTAGATCTGATCTTGAGACTTCTCTCAAGTTCTTGTGGATGCCTGATCTATCATCCGGGAGAGTTTCAGACGATTCAGAGGCCCCATTCAGCTAGGTTGTACTATTGGGTATATTCAGGGTTTCAGGAGGGTCGTACCATCCTAGGGTTTTTGTAGTTGAGGAGGAAGCTTCAGTGTTTTGAGCTTCATACTTCAGGAGGAGGCTTCCCTTGCCTTGATCCATCATTAGGGAGAGTTTGGCAGCATCAGGAGGTCTATATCTTTAGGTGGGATGAACCCTTGGTGTCCTTGTCTTCAGCAGGCCGTACCAGCAGTCATCATGGCTGTACCAATTACTTGAGGGGAGGCCGAAACCCAAACTTGCAGTGAGCATTCATATTCTATTGGCAGCCTTTGGGAGGCTTGATTTGTATCTCCGGGAGCATTTTGTATACAGATCTATTATTGTCTTGAAGCCATCTATTCATATTTGCTTCTCTATTGTATCAGGTGCTTGCTTTCTTATAATAAAGTTCAGTTATTTGCTTGTGGTTCCTATCTTGTGTAGTGTTGATGATCTTCATATGATGGCAATGATGTTTATGTAATCCATGGTTAAATAAATGAATAAACCCTAAGGCCGAAATATTCATGGTCAACCTGCATACACAACAAATAAGAATCAAATCAGTGGTTAGTTAGTGATTCCAAGAAAAAAATTGGCTTGGGATCATTACAGTGGTATCATAGCTTGATCCTCCAAACCTGTGGGGGATTAGCACATGTAGAGGTACATCGGTATCTTTATGGGCAAAAGGAAGAAACAACCCAGTGAAACAGAAGCCGAAATGGAGGGTTCAGGAGATGACCGTGAGCCACAAGGCTTGGCCTACTTAGCATCCGAATTCCATAAGACCCTAAATCTTACAGAAAGAAACTTGGTCCATGACTTGCAGGAAAGCTGGGAGACAAACCGAAGGGAACAGGCTGAGATCACCGAAACCTTAAAGAAGGTAGATCGGAATCTGAGAAAAAATGTTGAGAACCAGACGATGATAACACAACTATTGATGCAGATGACTCATTAGGGGAAGGACCCTGAGATGTATGGAAACAAGGTGGCTGGTGAATCTGGTGGATATGGGGGATCTGGTGGATCCCATGGTGAAATTAGATACAATCCAGAGAAATCTCCCAGATCCGAGGGAAGCCATGGAGGAGGCACGTCATATGGACAAATGGGTAGTAGGGCTAACCCTAGACCATACTTTCCCACATTCACATATGAACAGGTGCAGTAGGAGCAGGTGGACGACTTTGTGGAGCAGATGGCACAATGTACTAAGGAGTACTACAGCCTGGATATGATCATTCGGAGGCAGATGTCCCTGGATCAATATTGCCAACTCAAGTTCAGAAATAAGCCCAGGACGAACCACATGAGCAGTTTTGAGTTTGAACGAAGAGCAGGGAAGATAGAGACTCCATACTTTGATGGTATGACCAAGATGACAACACAAGCATGGGTGTAGAAGTTGGATACCTATCTACAGCTTAATCCCATGAGGGAAAAGGAAGCCATCAAATTTTCCACCATGTACTTGGATGGAAAGGCTCATGATTGGTGGTACCATGGACTCACCACACTAGGCCACAATCAGATAGTATCCTACACAGAATTCACTCAGAGGCTCATTGATAGATTTGATCAGGGAGATCCAGAGCTACACTTCAGGGAACTCACACATCTTAAGAAAACAGGTACAACCGAGGCATTCATTGAAGAATTTCAGGGGTTGGCCATGATGGTGCAAGATATATCACCAACCAGGCTCATGATGCTCTTCATTGAAGGGATGATGTATCCCTTGAAGGGTTGGGTAAAGGCTTTTAAGCCTACCAACCTACATGATGCTATCTGGAGGATGAGGGACCTAGGACCAGCTGCTAGGCTGAAATTTATACCCAAACCACCTCTTAACACTAGGGGGAGAGACCAAAGGTCCCCAATGAATCAAGGAGGATGTGACCCAAGGGGTTTTGACAGGGATCGTGGCAAGGTAGTCGAGAACACCAGGAGAGAACTAAGGAGGAAGAAAATTTGCTTCACTTGCAAAGAACCATGGAACCCGACACACAAGTGCATGGGTCGTGGTCAGGTGCATTACATAGATGTCACTTCAGACAATGAGGAAGAGGAGGAAATCATCTAGATACAGAACATTGAGGCCAAAACCATTGAGACAGCAAAGGAGGAGATCCCAGGACAAGACAATACAACTAAGGAGAAAGCCACCTTAGCATCTATCAGTGGAGTGCCTAAATATAACACCTCCCGGATGAGGGGAGTCTTGCAGGGACAAAAGGTATCAGTTCTGATTGATGAGGGAGCCTCTCATAACTTCATTGATTCAGCATTGTTGAAAAGGAGGCATATACCCACAGTAGAGTTTTAAGGGTTCAAGGTGGAGGTAGCAGGTGGAATCACTATGCCTTGTGACAAGTACATTCCTGGTATGAAGCTTACCTTGGGTAGGCATGAGCTGGTACAGGACGTCTATGTCATGGACCTTCTAGATACCAACATCATCCTTGGAGTTCAGTGGCTCAGTACGTTGGGGCCTATCACCACCAACTACAAAACCATGGCTATGTCATTTATAGAGGAAGGTGGAAGAAAGGTAGTGCTCTAGGGCATGACAGGGAATGCTGCAAAGGTGGTCACGGCCAAGAGGATGGAGGCCATATTCCAAAGAGATGAGATAGTATATGCAGTAGAGTGCAGGATTTTAGCACGTGTGGATGAGCAGGGTAAGATTCACTACACCCCTGAGATCCAAGAAATCCTTGACAAGCACCACAAGGTGTTTGGACCGGTTCCTCCAGGGGTGCCACCAGACAAGGGGTTTGAGCATATTATTGAGCTAGAGAGAGGAGCTAAACCAATCATCACCACACCATACATGCATCCGAAGAAGTACAAGGATGAGATAGAAAAGTCCATCAAGGAAATTTTAGACATGGGGCACATCAGGTCGAGCACTAGCCCTTTTGCTTATTCAATAGTGCTAGTTAAGAAGAAAGATGGCACTATGAGGATGTGCATTGACTTCAGGGCCTTGAATAAAAAGACAATAAAAAATAGGTACCTGATACCAAGGATTGATGAGCTGCTAGACGAATTGGATAGAGTTGTCTACTTCACAAATATTGACCTTCGTTCTGGCTATCATCAGATCATTGGAGCAAAAGGGGTACAGGTACATCAGGAAAAAATAAAATCCATGATGGAGTGGCCTACTCCTAAGACACTCATAGAGTTAAGAGGATTTCTGGGCATATGCACGTACTACAGGAAATTTTTCAAGGGGTTTTCTCAGCTGTGTGCACACTTGACCGATTTGACTAAGAAAGGGGCCTTCAAATGGAATGAGGAAGCTCAAATGACGATGGAAAAGATGAAGAAGGTGATGAGTACATGCCCAGTCCTAGCTCTTCCAGATTTCGGCCTACCTTTCACCTTGGAGTGTGATGCCTCAGGAGAAGGGATAGGGGCCGTACTGATGCAGAATAGGCACCCTCTTGCCTATGAGAGCCAAAAACTCAGGGGCCCTAAGCTACTCTATAGAATTTATGACAAAGAAATGTTGGCTATCATGCATGCACTAGCCAAATTCTGGCAATATCTGGTAGGTGCACGGTTTGTGGTCAAATCAGATCATAACAGTCTCAAATACCTTTTGGAGTAGAAGGACTTAAATGAGAGGCAACAAAAATGGGTAAGCCGAATACAGGCCTACGACTTTGACATTGAATTTGTCAAAGGGAAGAACAACGTGGTGGCTGATGCATTATCTAGGAGGCCATCCATATTTTCCATGATAGGTGTATCGATTGACTGGAAAGACCACTTGGTGATGGAGTATGCGAAGGATCAGTTCGCTTGTCAGCTACTGGATGGACAGGTATAGGATGATAACTTCAGGATTATAAATGACCTCATCTACTACAAGGGTCGAATCTGTTTGGTTCCTGGATCGGCTTTCAAGGCCAAATTATTGCAGGCATGTCATGACTCACCGATGGAAGGGCACCAGGGGATCAACAAGACACACATGCAGGTAAGAGAGAGGTTCTCATGGAACGACCTCAAGGAGGATGTAATAAATCATGTAAAGGAGTGTACTACATGTCAGGTGAACAAGGATGAGCATACTCACCCAACAGGATTACTACAACCCTTACCCATTCCAGAGCACAAGTGGGAAAGCATATCCATGGACTTCATCAACGGGTTGCCAAGAACACAAGGGAAGGACTACATTTTTATGGTGGTATACAGGTTGATGAAGTTTGCACACTTCTTCTCCATAGCCACAGACTTCAGCGCAACACAGGTGGCCAAACTGTTTTTCAGGGAGATTTTCAGGTTGCACGGTCTACCCAAGACCATTGTCAGTGACAGTGATAGAAGGTTCATGAGTACCTTTTGGCAGGAGTTGTTCAGATTGGTTGGTATGGCCTTGACCCCTAGTACCATCTATCACCCTTAGATGGATGGACAAATCGATATAGTCAACAAGTGGGTAGAAGGCTACCTCAAGAATTATGTAGCAGGGCAGCAGAAGGCGTGGGTCAGATGGTTTCACTTAGGAGAGTACTGCTACAACACCACCCAGCACGTGTCCATAGGCATGTCACCATTCAAGGCCTTGTACAACTATGATCCACTATATTTTGTAAAGATTGTTTTCGATGATAGGAGGACACCTATGGTACAGGATTGGGTACAGCAGAGCCAAGACATTCTCAGGGAGTTGAAGGATCATCTACAGAGAGCATAGAACCAACATAAGGTCCAAGTAGACAAGCACAGAGTTGAGCGTACTTTTGAGATTGGTGACTTAGTCTATCTAAGGATCCAACCCTACAGACAGGCTTCTATAAAAAGAAGTGGAGTAGAGAAACTGCAACCACGTTTCTTTGGACCCTACAGAGTTAGCAGTAAGATAGGGGTCGTAGTGTATGAGCTGGAGCTCCCACAGGGCAGCAGGATATTCAATGTCTTCCATGTGTCCTGCCTAAAGAGGGCCATCGGCCAACACATCACACCCATCGAGGTACTACCTCCCATGGACGAAGAAGGGTAGCTTGTTTTGATTCTGGAGGAGATACTAGAGGTTCGGGAGAAGAGGCTCAGAAAGAGAAGCATCAAAGAGTACTTGATCAGGTGGAAGGATCTACCCATTGAGGATGCCACGTGGGAAAATGAACAAGTGGTGAGAGAAACAGGTTTGGAATTGCTTGAGGGCAAGAAATTTCTAGTAGGGGAGACTGCAATGTCCCCCACCTCTTGTTGAAGAGGTATTGAGAAGACTCAGTGGCCTAGGCATCCCCACTAGGCCATAGTCTCACACTAAGGGGAAGGGTCAACCAAACTAAGGTTATATTATTAAGTTGACTTGATGAAAAGGTGAAAAAGAGTTAAAAGATAACTCAATGGAGGAATAGAAGCACTGGAGGTTGAGTTAGGAGTTAATGCTAGGGGTTAATCTAACTCAATAGAGAAATAGAAGAAAAGTATAAAGGGAAGGTTGGGGTGCACCTATTATTCATTCTGGATTTTGGTATTTTTCTTGTTGATGCTCTTTAGCATACAGTTTTGAGGGTTTTGATATTACAAACCCTAGTGAGCAGCTCAGTGGTGAAAGATTCCACTAACCTAGCTCCAAGCCTGGTCTCGGGGATGAAATACTCCACCCACACCATTCTACAACTATCATCTATCCAGGAGGACTAACAGGGTCATACCATTTGGATCAGCAGGGCCGTACCAACTGGGGTTTCCTTGCAGGGGCGCACCAGTTGTTGAAGAAGAGTTCGATCTAGCCAAGGGAAGAAGCTTGAGAGTTATCCAACATTAGGGTTTTTCTTGCAAGCCCTTGCTCATCAGTTTGAGGGATTCTTGGAGGAGTTATCACATCCCTATCATTTACTGGAGGTTGGGATGATTTCAGAGGGAAGGATACGATTTGGAGATTCAGTTATTCTCAGATCGAAGAGGCTATAGGCTAGATCTAATCTTGAGACTTCTCTCAAGTGCTTGTGGATGCCCGATCTATCATCTGGGAGAGTTTCAAATGATTCAGAGGCCCCATTCAGCTAGGCTGTACTATTGGCTATATTCATGGTTTCAGGAGGGCCGTACCATCCTAGGGTTTTTGCAGTTGAGGAGGAAGCTTCGGTGTTTTGAGCTTCATACTTCAAGAGGAGGCTTCCCTTTCGTTGATCCATCATTGGGGAGAGTTTGGCAGCATCAGGAGGTCTATACCTTCAGGAGGGTTGAACCCTTGGTGTCCTTGTCTTCAGCAGGTTGTACCAGTAGTCATCAGGGCTGTACCAGTTGCTTGAGGGGAGGCCGAAACCCAGATCTTACAGTGAGCGTTCATCTTCTATCGGAAGCCTTTGGGAGGCTTGATTTGTATCTCTGGGAGCATTTTGTATACAAATCTAGTATTGTATTGAAGCCATCTATTCAGATCTACTTCTCTATTGTATCGGGTTCTTTCTTTCTTATAATAAAGTTCAACTATTTGCTTGTGGTTCCTATCTTGTGTAGTGTTGATGATCTTCATATGATGGCAATGATGTTTATGTAATCCATGGTTAAATAATTGAATAAACCCTAAGGCCGAAATATTCATGGTCAACCTACATACACAACAAATAAGAATCAAATCAGTGGTTAGTTAGTGATTCCAAGGAAAAAATTGGCTTGGGATCATTACAATTTTCTCAGGAATAAATATGAATTCTTTGACAGGTTTAAAGAGTTTAAGGCTCTTGTTGAGAATCAAATAGAGAAAATAATTAAGGTGTTGAGGAGAGATAATGGTAGAGAGTTCTGCGGGAATGAATTTGAAGAATTATATAATAAGTGTGGTATAGAAAGGAAGAATAATACTCCATATACACCTTAGCGAAATGGAGGTGCAAAAAGGATGAATAGGACGTTGATGGAAAAAGCAAGGTGCATGGTTAGGGCAATAGTTCCGAGCATAGGCAGTGGGTACTGCATGTTACCTGGTCAAAAGATCACCCTCATCAATGTTGGATGACAAGACTCCACAAGAGGTATGGACTGGTAAGAAACTTTCTCTCACACATCTCAAGGTATTTGGTTGTGAGGCCTATGTTCATGTTCCAAAGGAAAACAAGATTAAGCTAGATAAGAAGGCGGAAAAGTGTATCTTTATTGGGTATAAAGATGGTCTCAAAGGTTATAAGATTTGGAACCCAGAAACTAAGAAGGTTGTGTATATCCAAGATGTGGTATTTAAATAAATGAAGGATGTTGTTAAAAAAGAAGTCCTACCAAGTAAGGAAGAACCAGAGAAAATAGAGTTTGATTTAAAGGATGATGAATCAGACTCTACAGAAGAACAAGAATCAAAAGAAGAAGATCCTCATAATCGAGTATTGAGGAGATCGGTTCGAGAAAGAAGGCTATCGGAAAGGTATACTCCATTTGATTTCCATTCAAATTTTTCTTTGTCTATTATTGATGATGATCCTAGAACTGTCAGGGAGGCAGTGGATTCAGATGATGGAAAGTTCTAGAAAAAGGCCATGGATGAAGAAATGGAAACCTTGGATAAGAATGAGGTTTGGGATCTAGTGGAGTTGTCGACTGGAAGAAATCCCACTGGAAGCAAATGAGTATTTAAAAAGAAGTTGAATGTAGAAGGAAAAGTGGAGAAATACAAAGATCGGTTAGTAGCAAAGGGTTATTCCCAAGTTGAGGGAATTGATTTTGGTGAGAATTTTTCTCCTGTTGCCAAGTTAACTTCTATAATATTTATGTTATATGTTGTTGCTGCATTTGATTTTGAAGTAGAATAGATGGATGTGAAGACAACATTCCTACATGGGGATATGGAAGAAGAAATATATATGAAGCAACCAGAAGGCTTTGCTGTGAAGGGAAAGAAGGAGCTGGTATGCAAGCTGAAAAAGTCCCCATATGGTTTAAAACAATCACCAATGATGTGGTATCAAAAATTTGATACTTATATGTTGGGACTTGGCTTCACAAGAAGCAAAGAGGATCACTGTGTGTATTTTAAATTAATTGGTGATCATTTGATTTATTTGGTCTTGTATGTGGATGACATGTTGTTGATAGGAAACAACAAGGAGATTATCCAGGATGTGAAAACTAAGTTGTCCTATAAATTTGACATGAAGGATCCCGGTGGTTCAAATTTCATTTTGGGCATGGAAATTAAAAGAGATCGGAAAAAGAGGAAACTCTAGTTAAATCAGAGAAAATATGTTGAGACAATATTGCAGAGGTTTAATATGAAGAAATGTAAATCGATCAAGGTCATTATTCCTGTTTGTGTAAAGTTATTTGTGGATCAGTGTCCCAAGACACGGGAAGAGGAGGAGGACATGTATCATGTTCCATATGAGAGTGTAGTTGGAAGTTTGATGTATGGCATTTATGTGGCATTTCTATCTATGGATTGTGCTACCAAGGAAGACCGGGATTGGACGGAGTTTTGGACATAAATGGATTTATGGATGCATACTAGGCTAGAGATCTAGATCGTAGGAGATCTACAAGGAGGTATTGTTACGAGGAAAAAACTCTCTATGGCCAAGGGTAAACCACAACAGACAGGTATGACTGCAGAAATCAACTCAATTCCATCATATGCTATATAAACTAATGTGCGAGACAATATAGAGGCCTACCTCGATCCAACATTCGATGATGTTCCACCATTGATCACTTTAACCCAAAACTTTATGCCTGCAGGAAGTTCTTAACAAACAAGAAGAGAAAGCATATAGTGATAACATAAAGGGGTTAGCACATCAGATAGCATAATCCATTAATAAACATTACAAACATGCCCATGGATAATAATTATATATTTTCACGATACCAATAGGAAGAGAAAGGAGTATTTATATTAATAATTGATCAACAAAAGTGACAATATTACAGACTTCCATGTCGGCACAGTTCGAAACCAAGAAACCAAGTTCCTTCCAAATGGGTCTCCACCACTTCACTCCTCCACCAAAGGCAAGCTCGAAGGAGAGAGACAATGAGGTTCTCTCAACAATAGGGAAAGGGCTTGGGGGGTGAACACTATGTTCAGACTTGAGGGACAAAGGGATGCAGACTCAATATGAAGTAATTTCTCCAGAGTAAATTTTCTCTCAAAGTTGAATGCTTTCTCCTATTTTCCATAGCTCGGAATTATTCTCTTATAGCCTTTAGAATGCGACTGAAGGACTGAGTCAGAACGATTCTAGTATATGGAATGCCAAGGATTAGAGATGTCCCGACGTGACATGGAAACCCGACTCTATTTTTGTATTTTCTGGCACAAATCCTGATGTACACGGGCTATAGTGAAGCAACCTGCATATACGCTTGTTGCATAGTTGTTAGGGCGCGTACATGTGGAAAAATGTATATTTTTAGCTTTGGATTCATCAAAAAGGGATGATAAGCCTGCATAGGGAAATGGAAAAGGCCCTCTATGCAAGATATCAATGGTGAGGCAAATATTGCTATAACAGATGCCCCCTAATGTGTGAGATCAGAGGAGTATCTGCGATGGCCTAAATACATTATAAATAACCCAAGAGTGGAGTGGTAGAGAACCAGTTGGATGAACTCGATTTCTCATTACATTCTGTACTGACTTTGCATACATGACTGCCAAGAATACAACGTAGATACATGTGGAAAATATACCAAATAAGTGTCTGTGGCTATGAATAGGCAAATACAAATGCGGTTATGTGCCAAAATATGTCATAGTCATGAGTAAGGCCCAATGAAACCAGTCTCAAAACCAATATGAAGATATCTGTATACCAAGGAGTACAATCTGATATCCCATGATCACTAAAGTCGAACAGGTGCTGGTCCAATGAAAGGGAAGCAACAACTCAGGAAAGATGCGACCACATAGTGATGTCTTCAAGTCTTCTAAACTATCTGCCAAGGTGCAAGTCTACATCATGTGAATAAAGGAGTTGAGGTAGAACATAATGAGACATCATTTGATTACCAGTCATTGAGGTATACCGTTAACAAATGCGAGACAACATACCAATGATGAAAGTAGGTATCAAGGCATTGAGTACATTCCTGCAAGTGTGAATAAAGGAGTCGATGTCGAACACTTGATAAATCCATTGATTAAGAGGCATTGATGTATTCACATCTGTCAATGCTGAGAAATCCTGCCACTAATGACCACAAGCCTCAAGGTACTCATAAAACTCTATGTCCCATATCCAGAATAAATGAGCTGAAGTCGATGGAAAGAGACCCGCTGAAAGGAGAGCATTAAGGAATCTCTCATCAATCAGCAAGAGGAACAAAGCAGGAGCTTCATGTTATGGTGGAGATCAGATTAAGAACATGTTCACGAACCAACGACCCTGTGCGTCTTTCGCGTGTAAAAAATGCAAGCGGTATATGAAAAAGACCCTCTGAATAATATCCTATGATGAAAGATGCTGACAAAGGTGAGGAAACCACCAATAAGGCTAATGGCATCCAAGACACTGCACGAATCCCAAAGTGTGAATAGATGTCTTGCTGTCGAACACAAGGGAAACCACCCAGTCAACGACCAATGATGAAATGTCTATTGTTGGGTTCAAGGTGACCTACCAATGATGAAAGTAGGGCCAAGGTGCATGATAAGACCATAGTATCATGTGAGTCTGAGACAAACCGAGGGTATGGTCAGCATGCAAAGTCAAGATTTCTTAGGAGTGGCCGACACAGATTGATAAACTTCCTTTGAACAAGAGCATGAGACATATGGTGGACTATGGAAGCATAGACTCAATGATGTGACTATTAGATGCAGGAGGCATCAATAATGTTCTCTATAGGGACTAGAAGAGTGACCAGTTGGTGGATAAAACTTTGTAACAAGATCAGCTTCGTAAGGCCATGCTAAACCCAAAATTACGATGACACGATGACTCAATAATTTTGCGCTATGTTCAAAGGAAACACCACTGTTGCCAACTATAATATAGTACTCCCTTGCTGCCCGTATTTTTTTTTTTTTTCATAACAAATGGATGCTATGATATAGAGGAGGAAACAAGTGTCGCAAGTAAGCAAAACTAGTTCCAGCAGTGGAACATACCTATGCTTAATGGAAGGAAATGCACGCGGGAGATGGACACTCGAGGTGATGTTTCCTCCAGTGTATAGTGTGTCAAATTGTGAAAGATATAAACAAGGCTCTGCTTGGTTGAGGATGCAAAACTGCTTAGGCAGCGGTTTATAACGCAAAGTGAGAATCGACTAAAGGCTCAATAATGCAAGCAAGGGCATGAGATGCAATCACAACTTAATGCCAAAAAATATCCTTTTTATGTCTTGTAGTCTACTTGGTGTGAAAAAGGGGTAAACTTGTGCCAAATAGATGTCTTTTCAAAACCAATTTGCGAGTGTGAAAAAGACAAGTTCACTCGGCAATATTTTCTATTTTTGATAACGAGTCAGAAAAGAGGTTAACTAAGACTCATGACCTTTCAAATCAAATTTAACGAGTGTGAAAGGGACAAATCACTCGACAATATTTTCAGTTTTTATACGAGTCGAAAAAGAGCTTAACTAAGACTCGTTTTCGTTGTCTTAATCAACATGTAAAGGGGGAGGCCAAGGCTCCCATGCGAAACTTTTGTGGAATGTTGGTATCTTACGAAGAACCGACCCAAGCTTGGGAAGACCAAAAGATCTCCAAGTCGAGATGGGAAAAGTGCTAACGAAGGTTATCGTCTCCGTGTTATATCAGATAATGTCTCTTCCTGGAAAAGATATAGGCGGAGGCATTGGATACCCCACAAGACCATCCCAATCAAAGGGAACCTTGTCAATACTTGGAGGGAGAGAACTAGGGAAGAGTAAAACTCTCTCTTTTTCATAAGGTGAAGTAATAGAAATTCTAAGGATATGGCATAGAAGGTATAGAACCAAAACCAGAAGTGCAGGATCAACCAAAAATTGCATTGGCACGGCTTCTTCCTTAGACTTGTCACTCTCCGAGAGAAGAGTGGGGTCGATCGAATATTGCATCGATACCACCACTTCCTCAACCATTGGTTGAATAGGAAGAGAGACAACAAGGTCAAGAGGTGCATCACCCGAAAAAACAAGAGTGTTGTCGGTCAAATATTGCATCGACACGACCATTGGTTGAACAATATTCGAGACAACAAGGTCAAGAGACGCATCACCCCCGAACATAAGAGAGGTGTCGGTCAAAGATTGTATCGACGTGATCACAAGTTGAACGGGATGTGAGACAACAGGGTCAAAGAACCCATCAACCCCTAAAGGGAAAGGGGTGTCAGCTGAAGATTGCATCGACATGATTGTTGTATCAACCAAAGAAGGAACAGAGTGTTGTGAAACCATAGATGCCTCAGAACCCGAAGGACCCTTAGGTGAGCACCACGTTTCTGGTATCCCAGCAGTAACATGACACAAATGAGTAAGGTGACTTCCTTCACAAGTCCGACAAAGGAATCTAGGCTTACGTCTGAGACATCTAGGATTCTCAATCATGTGAATGCCCCCATCATGACTTGTAGTAGCTGGTGGCATGCTCCCAGCATGACTTGCAGAGGCTAGTAGAAATTCTCCAACATGACTAGCAGAGGTTGGTGATGGATCCCCAACATGACTAGCATAGGTTGGTGATGGATGTGAAGTGTGACTAGCATTGACCAGACATGTGCCACCAACATGACTTGCAACATCTGGTTGCAGGTCTTCAACATGACTCACAAAGGTTGTCGACCAATCTCCAACATGACTAGCATAGGTTGGTGATATAACGCCAGTATGACACGCAATTACTGGACTTGTGGTGCTGGTGAATTGCAGCATTTGAGACCAAGGTCCAAGGAAAGATTCGTTCTGAGAAATTGTAGGCTAGGAAGGATCCTGGTTTACACCCTGTCCTTGTCTAGCAGGATAGTATCCTCCTCCATACTGATCCATAAAGGGTTGTAAGGGCATCAACACTGAGGAAGCCGCTTGTGAAGAGAAAGTGACATGGAAAGGGTTACTCATGTGAGGATATATGTTTCCCCCAGACGAAGGAACTTCATGAGGGGGGTTGCCCATACTATAAAAATAATTCCCCCCGGATGAAACACCAGAGGGCAGACAAAGGTCCGCCATGTGAAAAGTGTTTGTAGGAACCAACATAGTGTAAGAAGGATGAGCTGATGGAGTGTAACAAGAAAAATGATTGTTTAATTGGGCACTTACTTCTCGCATAGTGGATTCGTAGGAAGGAATATTCCAACCTCCTATCGTAAAAGGTGTTTGAAGGATATGACTCCCACCAAACAGAGAGGGATAAGAAGGAGGCATCGTGCCCCCAGACCCAAAAATTGTATTTGCATAAGGAGGCGAGACAAAGGGTGGAAAGTGAGACAACATATCGAACATACCATGATAAAAATGATTAGAGACCCAAGGCATTGACTCAGTACCATAATTATGCATACCATTATAAAAAACGGATGGATTTTCCCCCATGAACGTCATGGGGGGGGGGGGGGTAGCAGTAAATGAGGGAGAAAAAGGAACTCCACTATCCATGATAACAAAGACTCAACATGAAATCCTATGGTCAAATAATAATCAAAGAGCATACCAAAAAGTCAAACGACCAATATGCATGCAAACGGGCTAAAGTGGCTGAGTGGCCTCCCTTGCTAAAGAAAGTATGTCTCATCCAAGAGGGACCTGAGACTCCCTGCTAAAGTTTGGAGGTAACATAATCAGTTATAGGGGCCCTCATGGGCTTAAAAACCAATCAGTCAGATCCCCCCAGAGAGGTAATCCTCCATAAAGGTTGTGTGGTGTCTAACTCCTATCTGACCCAGGGTACAAGCAGAATAACCCCTACAAGTAACCTATGAGACACCTAAGTCAAGCAACTAATAAACCACTGTATAACTTATGCACAGGCGAGCAGTCATAAGTCTGGATCACCGTATGGGTAGGGTAGCAAAGCCTGAAACCTTGAAAGCACCGCCTCTCACAGAGGTATGGGTACTAGCAAGATCCCCAAATACGAATAAATCCACAGAAATATCTCTGATGCTAGGAGAGTATCCAAGGGTTATCCCTTCAACTAACTTCGTGTGACCTTGTGATTAACTCCGGTGTGAGCGGAGCCTCCTGATATTACCAATTATACAATGGACTTCTCAACTCCCTATCTCAGACACATATGTTGATTTAATTGCCTTGGATAAGTTTACTCACAAAATCCTATTCCAAAGCACTAAATTCTAGACTAATTTGTGCACCCTAAAAATAAAATCGCGACTAATCAATTTTAGTTTAAAGCGTAAATTTTATTGGCCGTGATTACTCAAAAAGGTATAGAAGCGAAACTCATGGTGTTATGACTCTGCAAGAAGATAAATATGGATATAATGCAAAGTCTATCTTTAACTTTTGAATGAATGATATGTTAATAAAAATAGTGCAATTTTCAATTTCAACTTCTGCAATTCTGAAATAAAATGCAATCTTTTGCTAAATGTACTAAGCTAATGATGAAGGTTCAGAGACAAAAATGTTAACCAATGCAAAATGCCTATATTTTTGTATTTTCAATATATTTAAAGAGAAAATGCATGGACTGAGAAGCAACTTGATATAAAAATTCTACCATGTATAAACGAAATAACTCAAGCAAAAAACCAAGCAGCCAAGCAAACAGCCTAGGGTTCAAGGACAAACCAAAAATGAAAAAACGATGAGAAAGACTACGCCCATAAATTCAAATCCCAACAGGATTCTTGTCAACCCAGAGAAACTCAACAGGTACCATAGAGACCTAAGAACGCTCAACACACATCAAATCCCACCCAACAGTCACTAATCCAAGCAAACAATCAAGGAAAAGTGGTATACATGATTGTTCAGGATAACAATGTGTATATACGTAGCTTGCGAAGAGGTAGAGCGTGTGTGTACGTGACTGTCAAGAAAAAAGGAGCGTACAGGATTTAAAACAGGGCTAGGCAAGGGAAAAAGGCTGGAAACTCAGACTCAAAGTGAACAGAATCTGCCAAGCAGTGATATGACAAGAAACAAAAAGGAAAAGGAGCAATGCGAGAAGAAAAATACTTCAACCCTTAGAAGGAAGATCTCTCCCCAGTGGAGTCGCCATTTCTGTTACGAGGGAAAAACTCTCTATGGCCAAGGGTAAACCACAACAGACAGGTATGACTGCAAAAATCAACTAAATTCCATCATATGCTATATAAACTAATGTGTGAGACGAGATATAGGCCTACCTCGATACAACGTTCGATGATGTTCCACCATTGATCACTTTGACCCAAAACTTTATACCTGCGGGAACTTCTTAACAAACAAGCAGAGCAAGCATATAATGATAACATAAAGGGGTTAGCACATCAGATAGCATAATCCATTAATAAACATTACAAACATGCCCATGGATAATAATTATATATTTGCACGATACCAATAGGACGAGAAAGGAGTATTTCTATTAATAATTGATCAACAGAAGTGACAACATTACAGACTTCCATGTCGACACGGTTCGAAACCAAGAAACCAAGTTCCTTCCAACTGGGTCTCACCGCTTCACTCCTCCACCAAAGGCAAGCTCGAAGGAGAGAGACAATGAGGTTCTCTCAACAATAGGGAAAGAGCTTGGGGGATGAAAACTATGTTCAAACTTGAGGGACAAAGGGATGCAAACTCAATATGAAGTAATTTCTCCAGAGTAACTTTGGTCTCAAAGTTGAATGCTTTCTCCTATTTTCCATAGCTTGGAATTATGCTCTTATAGCCTTCAGAATGTGACTGAAGGGCGGAGTCGGAACGTTTCCAGTATATGGAAGGCCAAGGATCAGAGATCTCCTGTCGTGACATGGAAACTCGACTCTATTTTTGTATTTTCTGGCACAAATCCCGATGTACACGGGCTATAGTGGAGTAGCCTGCGTATACGCTTGTTGCATAGCTGTTAGGGCACGTACATGTGGAAAAATGTATATTTTTAGCTCTGGATTCATCAAAAAAGGATGATAAGCCTGCATAAGGAAATGGAAAAAGGACCTCTATGCAAGATAGCAATGGTGAGGCAAATCTTTCTATAACAGGTATGTGTTTAACCTGTTTGGAGGAGCATTCAATTGGATGAGAAAAAACCATGTTGTAGTGGCCCTTTCAACTACAAAAGTTGAATAGATGGAAGCCACTCATGCAAGCAAGGAAGCAATATGGTTACAAAGATTATGTTCAGGTATTGGGTTGGTACAACAAGCTGTAAGGATAGATTGTGACAATCATAGTGCAATTTTTCTAGTGAAGAACCCGACTTATCATTCAAAGGCAAAGCATATTGATATTCAATATCACTTTGTGAGAGACATGGTTGAAGAAAAGAAAGTGTTGTTGATGAAGATGGGCACTCTGAAGAATGTTGTAGATTCATTAACAAAATTTGTGAGCATTGAGAATTTCTCTTGGTGTAGAGAATCCATGGGCATTGTTGCCCTGGATTGTTGACTATGTAACCCTGTAACCCCCTGTATGCAAATAAAACAACAAGTGGGAGAATGTTGGGTATATGTTATATTATTTGCATGACTAGTTGTAGTGTTAGCTATGTTTCACCAGGTGCACATGGGGGTTTGAGGGGGGCTCTATAGGCCCCCCCTTGGGGGGTGCAATGGCAGCGCCCCAGAGAATTTTTTTTTCCTCGAGAAACATGTCGCATTTGTTCCACGTTTTTCGTGTCACCTCTATTTTCATGTCCATTGTTGGGAAGTTTTTCGGCACATAGTTTTTGCCAATGGTTTTCTATTTCCGGTTAAGGAACTAGGGTTGTTGACTAATCCAGGTCATTGGGTTAGGGTTTTGGATGCTGCTAGATCCTATATGTATATCTTATTGTAAACAATGTATCACGATGAATGAATATAGAATATGATGGTTTTCTCGGTTTGGGTTTCCAGGGGAAAAATATATGTGTAATGTGTGTATTTTCCATTATATATATATTTTTATTTTACGGAAAATATGTTTGCAATAAATATTGTACAAGGTTAAAATCTACAGTGAAGGTGGAAGGGAGGAGCAAGGGAGGATTGAAGTCCTCTACAGGTTGAATCCTGAAACATGAAGTTGGTGCATGAAAAAAGAGGATTGGAGTCCTCTATAGGTTGTAGCTTGATCTACAGGGAGTTGGTGATTCCTCAAGGTGGTGCTTGGAAAACAAGGGATTGGTGTATCCTTGAGTTGGTGCTCAAAATAAAAGAGATTGGTGTCTCTTACAAAAGTGTAACTTGTAAAATGAAATATAATTTTTATGATTGTTACATTTAAAAATAAGAGTTATGTACATTCTTGTTGATAAATTGTTATAAATTAATAAAGAATTAATTTAATTCGAGAAAAAGAAGCAATACCAATTCACCNCCTCCTCTCAACATTGAACAACATTCCAACAATTGGTATCATAGTTGGTTCCTTCACCATAATCTAACCACTTGAAGGAATATTCTGAGAAATCCAATGGATCAACAAGAAGGAATGTCCTCCAATAGATCAAGATTGTTCAAAGGAAATGACTATGCATTCTGGAGTATAAGGATGAAAAGTTATCTTATGGCTCTTGGATGTGATGTTTGGCTATATGTGGTAAATAGTTACACTGCACCAACGACTACACCTTCATATGATGCTGCAAAGAAACTCTTCAATGATCATTCAAGGGTTGTTAATGCAATTCTGGGTGGATTAGAAAATCCCATATTTGTAAAAGTGATGCATTTTAAATCAACAAAAGAAATTTGGGACAAAATTAAAGTCATTATGAAGGAGATGGAAAAGTTAAGCAAGCAAAACTTCAAACATACAGAGGGAAGTTTGAGAGTCTGAAGATGAAAGAGGAAGAAAACATTGTAGAATATTTTCATAGAGTGGATGAAATAGTCAATTCAATCAGAGAATTGGGAGAAGAGCTAAAAGACAAAATTATTTTCCAAAAGGCGTTGAAATCATTACCAATGAGATATAATTCCAAGGTATCTACCTTGGAATATTGAGAAGACCTTGAAAAACTTATAATACATGAACTTCATGGGATTCTTATAGCCTATGAAATTATAATTGGGCAAGAAAATTCATAAAAAAGGGAAACAACCTTCAAAGCATCAAAAGCAACAAAGAACCATGAGCATGTGCCAAATGAAAATCACTTAGACATATCGGATGAAGAAGAGGCTAAATTTATAAGGAAACTCAAGAAAGGGTCTAGGAAATACAAAGGAAAGTTACCCCTCAAATGTTTAACCATGGAAAAGTTGGACATTTAGCCTCCAAATGTCACTAACCAAAGAAGGGAGAGAGTGATGATGAAGAAACTCAAAATCATAAAGAACTTAAGAAGAACAAAACTGGAAACAAGAATAAATTATACGAGAAAAAGACAAACTTCTACTCCAAAGATGACAATATTTCATCTGAAATGAGTGAAGATGACGAGACAAAACTTTTGTTTATGGGCATAAAAACTCAAAATAATGTTGTTGATGATAATGAAGAAAAATATGAAGTTGAAGGAGAATTATACCTTGAAGAAGAACTTATTAGTGCTCTTGAAGAACTGATAAAATATAAAAAGAAGAACAAATCATTAAGAGAACAACTATTAGAACATGAAGAAAAACAAAAAACAAGAGAAAAGGAAGTTTTAATAACCATCAAGGAATAAAAAAAAATCATTATTGACTTGAATACTCAACTCCAAGAAGCCAAAATAATTGAAGAGGTCATAAGTAAACAACTCAATGAAAAGAAATTAGACTATGAAATGCTAGAGGCTGAAATTGTTTTTCTAAAAAGAGAACTTGAGAAAGGAAACAACCAATCAAGATTTGAAAATAGTTCAAAAATATTGGATGATATTATTAACAGTCAAAGATCATCAAGCAATAAGTCAAAACTGGTTTATGATCAAAATAAGTCTAACAAAGGATCTAAATCTACATCTAAGAAAACTGACAAAAATCTAAAACTTTATGCAACTGCCCTTCAAAGATCTTTCAAAAAGGAAGAAAGAAAAATAAAGACCAATTCTAATTAACATAATTCTACTCTACCTTCAAAAGAAAATGAATATAGAAAGAATACAACTACAAGAAGAACTCCCCCAAAAAGGTATCAATGTCTCTTTTTTGGCTATTGTTTCTCTTGCAATAATTTTGGGCATAAAGCATTACATTGTAGAGCTTATGGACAATACAATCATACAAATGTTAAAAAATATGGTTATATGAACAACAAGAATAATAATAATCAAGAGAACATAAACTATAATTCATTCTCTCCACTGCAAAATTACAATGTCGAATGCCACAAATGCAACAATTATGGTCACAAATATAGTGACTATAGACTGCCAAAGTTTCCCATAAAAAATTCCAAAATTCAAGAAGAAAAACATAAGAAGGCATGGCAAGAAAAATATATGGAAGAAAAGGAAACAGAGTGTAAGGTAGCCTTATATGCTAAAGATAAAAGGAGTCAATGGTATGTTGACAGTGGATGTTCAAAACATATGATTGGAGATCTAGACAAATTCCTCGGTCTGAAAAAGAAAGAAAAACGAAGTGTTACATTTGGAGATAATGTCTCTGCCAAGATACTTGGAAAGGGCACAGTCAATCTAGGAAATAATAAAGATAAAGTAGAAAATGTGCTATTAGTTGAAAATTTTAAGCCTAATATCCTCAATGTGAGCCAAACTTGTGATCAAGGACACACACTCATATTTGACTCCCCAAAATGTGCAAATTAGAAAATAAGACTCAGGAAAACTAGTGGTTGTTGCACTAAGGACACCAAGAAATGTTTATATATTAAATATAGAAGAAGAAGAAAAATGTTGCATGAGCCAAATGGACAAAATTTGGCTATGGCACATAAGAATGGGACATATAGGTTTTGAAAATTTAATAAAATTCAATAAAATGAAGTTGAGAGAGATATACCAAAGATTATTAAACCTTTAAACTAGGTTTGTAAGCACTGCTAACATGGAAAGTGAACAAGAGTAAGATTCAATACAAAAGAATATTCTACATCAAAACCATTAGAACTTTTGCACACTGACCTGTGTGGACCAACAAGAACTAAAATCATGCAAGGTGAACATTACTTCATTTTATTCATTGATGACTATACAAGGATGACTTGGGTATATTTTCTTAAACAAAAATCATAAGCATTCAAAAAATTCAAAGCCTTCAAAGAACATGTTGAAAATGAGACTGGTCTCAAAATCAAGTGTCTAAGATCAAACAATGGAGGGGAATTTACCTCAGATGAGTTCAACGAGTTTTGTGAAACTCATGGAATTAAAAGAAACTTTTCATCTCCAAGAACTCCTCAACATAATGGAGTATCCGAAAGGAAAAATAGAACTATACAAGAGGAAACCAAAACTATGTTAAATGAATCCAAACTCCTAGCTATCTATTGGAGAGAAGCAATATATGCAACACTATATATACTTAACGGAGCACAACTTAGATTTAACCATGACAAGACACCATATTAGTTGTGGTTTGGAAGACCAACATCAGTAAAACACTTCAGAGTCTTTGGGAGAAAATGTTATATAAAAAGAGATGATGATAATCTAGGAAAATTTGATTCCATATTAGATGAAGGCATATTTGTGGTTACTCATCCAATAAAAATGCCCACAGATGCTACAATATGAAATTGCACAAAATTGTGGAAAGTGAAATTGTAAAGGTGGATGATCTAACATCAAGAAGAATCAGATCTCAAGACAATCCACAAGTTGATGAAAGAAGAAGAAACTGAAGAAATACAAGAAAAAGAATCACAAAGTGAAGAAGAAAATGAATAGGAGGCATCACAAAGACAAGAGTTAAAGTTACCATCAAGAAGAGTACAAAGGGATCATCCTAAAAGTCAAATAATAGGAAACAAAAGTGTTGGAGTTGAAACAAGAAGAAGGATAATATATGAATCAGAACAAGCAATTCTCTCCCTAATAGAACCAAAAACATTTGTAGAAGCTAGCAAAGATGAAGATTGGATTAAAGCCATGAATGAAGAGCTTGATCAAATAGAGAAGAATCAGACCCGAGAACTTGTCCCAAGCCCAAAAGACAAAAATGTGGTAGGGACCAAGTGGATTTTTAAGAATAAAGTTAATGAAGATGATCAAATTATAAGGAATAAAGAAAGATTAGTGTGCAAAGGATATGCACAAGTAGAAGGGATTGACTTAGAGGAAACATTTGCGTCTGTGGCCAAATTAGAAGATATTAGAATGTTTTTGGCATTTGCATGCTTTAAGAACTTCAAAATATATCAGATGGATGTCAAATCGACATTCTTAAATGGAAATCTAGAGGAAGAAGTTTATATAGAACAACCTGAAGGGTTCATATTATCATAAAATAAAGACTATGTCTGCAAATTAGAGAAAGCAATGTATGGTCTCAAACACGATCTCGGTGCATGGTTTTCAAGACTTGATAATCATCTACAACAACAAGGATACAAAAGAGGAGCCACTAACACCAATATTTATATTAAAATTGAAAATCAGAATATGATTATTGTTGTAGTATATGCAGATGATATCATCTTTAGAAGTAATCTAAATCCTCTAAGTAAGGAATTTACTACAGAAATGAAAAAATATGTCAATGCTTGGTCAACTGATATTCTTCCTAGGATTACAAGTTTCACAATAAAAAAAAAGGCATATTCATATCTCAGACCAAATACATTAAGGAAATGTTGAAGAAATTTCAAATGGAAGATTGCAAACCTATGAGAACTCCTATGACTACAGGATGCAAACTAAGCAAATATGATGAATCACTAAATTTAGACCAAACCATGTATAGATCAATGATTGGTATCCTATTATAGGAAATAACAAAAAGACCAGACATCATGCAAGTTGTAGGATTAGTAGCTTGATTTCAATCTGCACCTAAAGAGACACATATGAAGGTAGTTAAAAGGATTTTTAGATATCTCAAAGGCACCTTGGATTTTGGTTTATGGTATCCAAAAACATAAGACTTCACATCAACTTCATATACTGATGCAGATTGGGAAGGAAGTATTGATGATAGAAAGAGCACTAGTGGAGGTGGATTTTTCCTAGGAAAATGTCTTGTGTCATAGCTAAGTAAAAAGAAACCCTCCATATCACTATCTACAATAGAAGTTGAATATATTGTTTCTACCTCATGCTGCACTCAAGTAATTTGGATGAAACAAACTCTAGAAGACTTACAAGTAAAATATGAGCATCCAATTCTTCTTAACTGTGACAATACGAGTGCCATAAACCTTTCTAAGAATCATGTCATGCACTCAAAAGCTAAGCATATCCCAATCAAATTTCATTTTTTAAGGGAACATGTTTCTCAAAAAGTTGTTAAAGTGGAATATGTGGATACTAAAGAACAGATTGAGGATATATTTACAAAACCTTTACCCAGGAGTACTTTTGCATACCTTAGATAGAAATTGGGGGTAATATCCATATTTAATTGAATTGCACAAGCTTCATCAGAGAAGGAGCACATGGATAGGGGGAGTATAACCTCAGAGGGAGTAAACCTCAAGGGGAGCAAAGAAATATCCCTTTTTCCATTGCTATCAAAGGGGGAGGATAAACAATAAAACCTAATTAATAAATAAGGTTTTTTTTACTGTGTTTCCATAAATTCCAAAGGGGGAGAATGTTGGAAATGGTGTTGGCATTGATGTCAAAGGAGATCAATATGCTCAATATTGGACATAATGTTATGAATGTTGAAACTAATGTTAAAGAGGGTATATGAGGTTGGTACTGGAATTGATGCAAAGAGGTCAATATTATGGTCATCATCATCAACATTGTGCACATGATATTGTCAAACTCATGCATTGTCTGAACAATGATTACTTATGGATACTAAATTTTCCCTATCTAAATGCAAAGGGAAAAGATCAAAATCTGGTGCTCAATAACATGTGTAAAAGGGTATGGTATGAGAGTCTCTATTAGACTTCTTGATTTCCAACATGGATAACTTCGACTATCATTTCCTTTGACTCTAACTTGGATAACTTCAATTTGCATTGCCTTCGACTTTGACTTGGATAACTTCGACTTACATTGCCTCCGACTCCAACTTGGATAACTTCAACTAGCATTTCCTTCAACTTCGACTTACATTGCCTCTGGCTCCAACTTGGATAACTTCGACTAGCATTTCCTTCGACTTCGACTTGGATAGCTTTGACTTGCATTGCCTCCAACTTTGACTTGCATTGCCTCCGACTTTGACTTGGGTAACTTCAACTTGCATTGCCTTCGAACTTGACTTGATAACTTCAACTTGCATTTCTTAACTCTTGGTCGACTCGAATTTAGTTGACTTACTTTGCCTTGACCCAACTTGCATTTTGTCCTACTCATTTTTCCCATTTCGACTTCTTGGTTGTCGACTCTATTTTATTTTCCGACTCGACTTGTGGCTTGAGTGGCCGAGAATTTCTCGTCATATAAATAGTCAGAGTTATAATTGTTTTAAACATAGAATTCTTTGTTGGTGAGATAGATAGGCTATAAGCCTCTTTTTGATGGATAAAACATCTTGATATTCAATGTTCCAACAAATACAATATGTCTGGATTGACTACAGAGGAACAATTATAGGATGGTTGAGGTCAACATACAACGAAATCATAAATTCTATGGATCGACAATGGACAAAGAATATTGATCGTAGATCGTTGGATCAATATGGAAGTGTGAGAACAAAATAAGAAGAGTCAATCCATAACTGAGATCAACTCATAAAGACTAAAAATATGATTAAAGATAATTAACACCTCAGGATCAGGGTTTGTTCAAAGAACTGTTACAACAATAGTAAAAAAAAATTAGCACCCAGATATTTCATTAATGATGAACAACTTACAAGGGATTTGAAATATTTTGAATTAAAGACAAAAACAATTAATGACAAAATGTTAGCATTATTATTAAATTAAATGAAGACGTGCATTTTTTCATACAAAGAGACACAATGTTTCAAATTCATACCTATTGGAATACTATATAAACTGAAATTTATAATGGAAGGAGATTATCTTTGTGATCTAATTCAGAAGATCAAAACACATACATAGTCCAAGGAAGAATGTGAAACATTCTCATGAAGTGAGGGTGGAAGGGAGGAGCAAGGGAGGATTGAAGTCCTCTACAGGTTGAAGCCTGAAACATGAAGTTGGTGCTTCCTCAAGTTGGTGCTTGAGAAAAGAGAATTGGATTCCTCTGCAGGTTGGAGCCTGATCTACACGGAGTTGGTTCTTCCTCAAGTTGGTTCTTGGAAAACAGGGGATTGGTGTCTCCTTGAGTTGGTGCTCAAAAGAAGAGAGATTGGTGTCTCCTTGAGTTGGTGCTCAAAAGAAGAGAGATCGGTGTCTCTTACAAAACTGTAACTTGTAAAATGAAATACAACTTTTATGATTGTTACATTTAAAAGCAAGAGTTATGTACACTCTTGTTGATAAATTGTTGTAAATTAATAAAGAATTAATTTAATTTGAGAAAAGAAGCAATATTGATTCACCCCCCTCTCAGTATTGAAAAACATTCCAACATATTCATGATCCTAGGGGGGAAACAAATTAAACAATATGTGTGGGGATTAGGATAATTATTGAACAATATAGCCAAATATTATTCTCTATGTCGTGGGATCACAATAGATAGAGCACAAGAAATAAATGATTTAATGGTCTTTGGGGACTCCATGATCATTATTTGAGCAGCTATGAACCATTCCACTCCGAGAGGAAACAAACTTCAGGGCATCATAAAGAGAATTATATAGGTGATAGATTAATTCAACACAGTGAGTCTCTTTCATGTTAGATGAGAGCTAAACAATGACGTAGGTGTATTGGAAAAGTATGTCACTTCATTAAAATTAGGTGTCTTGATGAAAAATGGAGAAATTGCAATTGCCAATATCCCCTAAGGTTTAAATATTTTTGAGTCATAAAATAACCCCTATTTTACACTTAATGATCATTAAGTCAAATCCTGTGATCGTCAATTGAGGTCACACACTTGGAGTAGGTGGAGGAGTGTCCATATTACCATACAAACCCTCTCCCTCAATTAATCACTCTAGCTTCACTCATGGCTTTTGAGTGTGAAGTTATGAAGCAACTTAAGAAATGTGGGATCATACAAGTCAGAAGGATCTCGAATTTAGTATTTGTAGGGTATTTCTAGAAGAGATGGGGTTCAGTATGCTTGGACGTAATTTCATGCAATTGGAAGTGGATACAGGTTGGGGAGTTGGGTGACTCACGTTTGCATCAGAGTTGTCTTGTTGAAGCTCTAATGTGAATCTTTCTATGTTTTGTAATTTTTAGGTAAAAAGGCCTTTGATCCTAATTTCTTTAGGGATCTTCTGGAAGGACAGGGATGTGTTATGGTTGCGTGTTGGAATTTGCATTGGATTCAAAGAACAAATTTCAGGTAATATTATATGGATTTTGTATTTTGGTAAAGGTTTGGTATTACTCATAGTAGTCACAACATTCTTGGTTTCTCGAATCAAAGGGGAGTAGGTCACCCTCCTTGGGCACCGCTCAAGCTTCAGGGGGTTGGATTTTCATTTTCAAAACGATGCAATTATCATGGGAAGAGGTTCTCAATACAGAATGGCAGGTGATGATTTATGAGAGCAAAAGAAGGTTCTGCACTAAAATGAGGAATTGATTTAGGTCAATAAAAATTCCATCCTTTCTCTTTCCACCAAACTGGCAGAAATGGAGCATGTCTATTCTACCCAAAATTCCAACCATATGAGCCTAATTCTCACCCAAAAGTGTAGAATCGATATTTTAGAGGTAGAGTGTGGAAGGCAGAAGGCTATCACTGCATCTCAGCGTCTGGAGAATATTTCTCTTGCATCAACCAATCTAGGCACACAATTCTATGTAGGGAGAGGAAAATGAAGTAGAAATAAAATTTCAAAATCATGTCTGAATGGAAATTGAAGGCACCAGTATGCAATAGGATGGTGAGTAGGAGGAGCAGGGAAGTGCACTAGTTTAATGTTTGATTTTTTTTAGAATTAATTGTCTTATGTGTCAATTCAATAGGCAAGAAACATGTAAGATAACCCAAAACTTTTGTTTGGTTCATCTCTTTTTGTCAATAGACTCAATCATTGAAATATGATATGTTTTGGCAAGCTTAGAAGAAGAATATGTAATGGATGTCCACTTTGACACAACACTCTTTTTTGAAAATTAATGCAATTTTAGTTTCGATTTAAAAAAAAATCTCAAATAATAAATAAATAATTATTCTCCATTAATGTTTAATTGATATATTTAACCAAATTTTTTTATTTTTATATTATTTTTAATTTTTAGTTAAATATTCATTTAATGCATATTTTTCATTATTCCTTTTTGATATAAATTAAATTTAATGAACATTTTTCACACACACACACACAGGTCTTACAGTATGACCTAAAATTGTTTCAAATTGGATAAGAGTTCGTCTTCCTTGGATGTAAGGAAATTATTTAATGACCTAAGACCCTGAGATATCTCGCAGAGTGAAATTCTATCCCCTTACAGACCAACAACAATTTATTATAGGTGGTGTGATTTTCCTCTAATAATGGTGATAATTCAACCTGCATTTGCGTATAACAACCAATGATGGTTGTCCCCACTCCTAGTTGACATACTAAGTTATGATAGGTTATGATTTCAGAGAACATGATATTTATTTTCCCTGGGAACTTGGATGTACTCCAAGATAATATCCTTGGAATAATCACTAGTTGCATCAAGTCGTCCATCATCCAGCAACACACCCTAATCTATGTCACTTGTTGGGAAAAATGTAGATCCCCTTAGGTGTACGCTTGCAGAAACCCTCCTGAGAAGCTCTCCCATTTCTACAAGTCACATCCATGATATTTACAAACACACACACATTTAATATTATTATTATATTAAATTAATATTTAACCAAATATTTTTTATTTTTAATAATATTAAAAAAATATTTCAACAAATTAATTTCTTTGTTTATAATGTCGATTTGTATTTAACACTTATTTAATTTAATTGATAATTACTCTTATTTATTATTTTAAACTTATCATTATTTTAAACTTATCATTGATCCCTCAATGATGGGTAGAGTGTTCATTTAAAAAGTTTGAAAACTTCCCAAAATGGGGTGACACCTAGTCAAGATCGTTAGGGTGACACTTGGGCATTGACATCCTCTCCATATGCCCAACCTCCTTCTCAAGGTGCCACATTAACGTAGATCTCCTTCCCATGTCCTGGTTCTCACACACAACATTAATATGAAAGTCTTTTCATAGGTGGGAAAGGTTGGGACTGGTAAAGGAATGGAGAAGGTCATTTATGGACGTGAAATGATGGCTTTAATGGCCTCAAATTTCACCATGTCCATTTTATCTCTTCTCCGACTTATTTCCTTTTTCATTTTCATTCTCGTTGGGGAACTTTCCACTGTGGTTATCGATGCACCTTTGTATCCTTTCCCCTTTTCATCCACATTTCCTTTGATTTTCCTCTCTGGTTCTTCATCCCTTTCACCTTCAGGATGCATCACGAAAGAGAAAAACCCAGTCGTGGCTCAACTAGTCATCATCCATCTCCTCTCCCCTCGTCTATCCTCTCGGATTCCACTCTGCTTTCCTCCTCTCCCACAACGAGCCAATAAGAATATGGTATCTGGGATTGCCACTCGTGTAGAGGAATAAATTCCCTTTGATCAATTACAGGATGATTAACCAACCTCCACTCTGTCTATAGAAAAACGGTCTCCTAATGTGGCTTCTCCCACTCTGTACAGACACCCTACCACTACTAGCAGTTCACAGGTACATGTGTGCAATTCCAATAGGGCAATGGAGTTTCCATCTCCAAGGCGATTCTTAAATGAGAAACTACAACTAATTTTTGAGCTTCGTAGGGACATAGTAGAGCAAAACGTTCGCCAGGAGAAAATGGACTACAAGCTCGTCAACCTTCTTGATTCACTCTCAGGACAGACCTCTTACCTGTCATGTCTAGTTTGTCACCGACACTATGCATGTGCTTCTATAAGGAATCTTCCTCCCAAAGGAGATGGTGGAAGCGGTCAGTTTGGTGTTCAGTTTTCATTTCCTATCATGGTTGTAGTCTATAGCACACTTTTAGTTTGAATAGTTACTAGGCTAGTTTTGATTCATCTAGTTTCAGTAGAAAACATGCATGTTTTGGCCTCTATTTTTTTATGTAGATATAATTTCATCACCATACTTTGTATTATCCCTTTGAGGCATACTTTTATGGCAATATGAGACCTGGTGCAGAATTTGGTTTCTAGTCATGGTAGGTCTAACACCAGGTCACAAGATATGTATTTTGAACTCTATTTTTTTTAAAGGTAATATCAAAATTAACTTAAAAAAAGTTTGAAAACTTAAACATAATATACATTTAAAAAATCTTTCATAATTAAAAGGTTAATTAGCTTGAGTGGGGTCTAAATTCTCTTTTTTTTTCAAAAATAAAATATTTTTAGGGACAAACTTATGTGTAAGTTAGAACTAAATTGGTGAACCACATTATATATTATATTTGTCTATAATATTTTCTATTAGACACAACACTAATTTCAACTTGTTGATGTTTTCTATTGAGTTGGAGGGTTATAGTCCATTGACATGCCTCAAACCTAAATCTTTTTACAACATATCTACAACGTGTATCCTTATGAGTGCTCTGCATTGAAGAAATATATCCATTTATTGGTCATAACATGGAGATTTTAACAAGATAATTTAAACAAGGAATGTTATTATTAACATTATAGATAGATAAAATATATTGTAACATATAGTATATTAGTAATTATATTCCTTTTTAACGTGAAATACATAGCCTAAGGAAACTTGTCGAGAACTTTTCCTCACTTCGAGGATGGTACATGGGGTAAATCAGATCATGCATAAGCTCGAGGATCTTTCAACACATAGTTCAATGCTATTACAACAATATACTTATTAAGAGCTCAACATGTCACTTGCGGTAATTGCACCTCGATGGGGAGGATAAAACGCCTCTCAACCACCTAGGCTAGACCTAATTGGAAAGTCATAATTATGTATGTTACATCTATTTCTATTTTTTTATTATTTAAAATTTAAAATTATTTTTATTTTTTATTTTATTTTTAATATTATTAATTAATTAATCATATTATTTATATACATGTAAGTTCATATGTGGCCAAACTCAACCATTTTTTGATCAGACTTCTTCCCCAAATATGGTAGGAATCTCATTAGAAATGATAGTTCCACTTGATTGATGAGAACTTTGACCATGTAGCTTTGTCCTTAGTAGTTTTATCCCATTTAAAGAAAATCCAAATGATCAAAATTTAAAAAAAAAATGAGATGCCCAATGGAACTTGGTAATTCTAGATTATCTTTGTAGTCTCATCCATCTTATTTATTTGTAGGCTTGTCCATCTCCATTATGTAGGCTCGCCCATCTCCATTAGATTATATTCTAGTTCTTTTCCCTCGAACCCTTCATCTAGGTCCTATACCAACTAGCACCCTCAACCATGTTTCACAAATAAAAGGATTAGGTTGATATTCAAACATTCAATGAAGGAAGTTTTCCCTATTGAAACAAGCCAATCCTTTTCCCTCTTGTATATAATGCTAAAATTTCCTTCTCTATCAAATTGTATTATCTTTGTTGGTGTTGAACCACCCCTGTTATAGTTTGTTTTCCTCCTCTAAATTGATTCGCCATTGTTTCCAAATCCTACTTGGATCCTTCCTAGTATGTTAGATTCTTATCAAGGAAATTACCCCAAGTAATAAGATAATGTAGTTACCAAGTTGACAAGAACCCTCCAAAGTTCTCATTTTTTTAAAACTTGCATTTGATCATTGTTTTTACGCCAATTTTGAAAAGTGGTTTTGTCAGAAACATCCTTTTATTTTCGTGGTTAAAATTACTTCCTTTTACAATCACAACCTTAACAACCTCATAATGTTGCAAAAAACCCCCTTAAAATCGACCGCTCAATCAAAAATTAGTGTCAATAATAACACACATTTTTTGGGGGACAAAATTACAAATTATTTGAAACCGTGGTCTTAACAATCAATATTGCTTCCAATAAAAACCTTAAAATCAACTAGGGGTGATTTTAAGGATGAGAATTTGTTTTAAAATGTAGAAACCTTGGCGAATCTTACTAATCCTTCATATGCCAACTATAAATGTTTGGCGATATTTTTGTAAAGATATTAAAATTTATAAGGATTTTATATATTTTTTATAAAATTTTGGCGATTTTTAAGGTAAAATAATTTTATCCTATAGAATTTGGGCGAATAATTTTTAAAATAGCAAATCTTGTTTTTGGAAAAACCATGGAAAATTAGCCCATGAGCGAAATTTAGCCCCTAAAATCATCCATGATTTAATCAACCCCCGAATTGAAAAGAGGTAACAACAACACCCCCTTTTTGGGGGGTCAAAATTGAAGCCTTTTTGAAACCATGTTATCAAGAATTTGTACCCTTGCAACCAAAATCTTAAAATAAACCTTTGAATCGAAAAGAGGTGTTATCCACCCGTAGCACTCCCTCCCCCCTTTTGGAGGGCCTTAACATTGCAACATACTTAAAACCATAGCCTAGAAGCCCAATGCTATTGCAAAAAAAATCATTAAAGAAAAGAAAGAAACCCCAAAAAGAGGAAAACAATTCTTTGAATATATATAATGATGATGATGATTGTTAACGTCCACTGAGACCAAAATTGGTCTATCGGACCTTAAGAAAAGTAAGAGATTACTTGGATTTCTTTAAAATGTTATTTTGATGCTTGAAAAACATTAAGAGAAGCGTTCCAAGATCACTCAAGTTTTGATTACTTAAAAGGTTAGGAAGATCAATATTGTGACAGATATTTTGAAATTGAGATCTGATTTGGGTATACATAGGGCACTCTAGGAGAAAGTGTTTTTTATATTCAACCCTCTTGGTGTCACAAAGGTTACAAATTCTTTCCTGCCATGGTGTTTTGGGGATTTCCCAATGCCTAGTTTCATTATGTAGCTCATGAGAATTAGTTCTTATTTTAGCAATAATGATTCTCTTCTTTATGCCAATCAAAACAAAGAGATACTTTTAATCTTCAAGATTATGGTTAACCATCTCCTTATAATATCTTAATTTTCTTTTATCCTCTAATTCTTTAGCATACTATAAATTCAAAAATTTAGCTTGTGAAATATTTTTAACATCATCGATATTCTACATAATAACTTCTTTTATTTCCCAATGATTTAGCCAAGACTTGGCATCATTATGCCATCCCTGCTTGAGTTGTTGGTGATTTTAGCTAGAGTTTGAAGCAATTTTGGGGAGCCTCTTGTCATCCATGTTGTTTATCTTGTGCTTGTACATTAAGTACATAATCATAGTTGTGTTCTCAATGGGGGAAAGGGGCGGGAGGTGCGGGCAGGGGCGGGGGGTAATTCTAAACCCTAGAGGAATAATGAACTTATTAGAGGAAATTTTGGGCTAAAATGGGTCTTATAAGAAAAAATATGGTTGATGAGTTGGAAATTCAATAACTAATAGAATTTCAAAATTTTGGGTCAACCATAATGGTTGAGTTGGACATCTAAAAGTCAAAGAAGCTTATTTTACACATTTTTATTTGACAATAGTTAACCACACCTTGGAGAAGATCTTGGTGAGATCGTCGTTGATATGATAAATATTCTTGAGACACTAAATATTTATTATTTTAGAATACCACTACCTCCACATACTACAAAAAAATATCCATAATAATTACTTCATAGTGGGTCATTTGAGAATATGGAAATTATTTTATATTATTATTCTATTTAAGAGAAAAAATAATATTTTGGTTTATGAAAAAAACACATGTATTTTAAAGCAATGAGAATTGGAATACTATATATTTAAAATATAATTAAAATTACTTTTTAATTGGAATGACTTAATAAGTGGACAAAGTCAACTTTTTGTCTAATATTTTTTCAATAATAGTCATCTTAAATGTGCCAAAATCATTGTCGGAAAAGTACTACCACTTCCAACAAAATTCTTGTCCACTTATTAACTTTATCCTTTAATTACTAGCTAAGAGTTAAAAACAATATAATATTAAAAATTTATAAACAAATTATTATTAAAAAAAATTAATTTTTTATCTCATTATTAAAATACAACAAAACGATGATCCAATAAGATTGTAGTAAGTATATTATCATTATAATTATAATTTAATAAAAAGAGAAAACCTACATTACAAATTGAGTTTTAATAAAACATAAATAAATAAAAATGGAAATATTAAAATAAATTTTAGTAAATATTAAATTATATTATTAATGCTTAATTTAATTTAAATAAACATATAAAAAATAAAAATTTCCTTGAATTTTATAAGAAAATGATAAAATCATTCAAATTAAATATAATAAGAAAGAATAATGGTCAAAATAAGTTAAGTTAGCTATATTTATTTTGTAATTACAAACAAATTCAAAAAATTAGAAAAAAATTAGTTATTGTGAACTAAATAATATCTAAAATTTGGTTATAGTTAAAAATTATTTTAATAAGACAAGTTTTTATTGTGATTATAAAAAAATGTTTCATTGTTTTATTATAATCATATTAGAATAACTAAAGTTTGATTATAGTTAAAAAAACATTTTAATAAGGTAAGTTTTTCTTCTGATTATAAAAAATTGTTTCATTATAATGCTATGTTTTATATAGTGAGATATTATATGTGTGGTGATTTTATTGTAATAATAAAAGTAACAATAATAATGAAATATAATATTATTTGTATCATTATTTAAATTAGATTTTTTAATTAAAATTGACTAAATTTTAATATATTATTTAAATTAAAATTTATTATTAGATATTAAAAAATAGTTGTGCAACACAATAAATTTAAGATGATATAAATTTCAAAAAGAAAAATACTATATTTATTGTAAATAAACAAAACTATGGTGATCTTGGAAGGCTTCTCTTAATGCTTTTCGAGCACAAACAAAATTCTAAAGAATTGCAAGTAATCTCTTACCCTCTTAAGGTATAGACCAATTCGGTCTCAGTGGACGTTAATCATCATCACCATCATGTATGTAGGCTATCTTTTATCCAGTACCAATTATTATTTCTTGTATGTGCACAATAAATGATAATTATCATTTATTATATGTGCTCAAGAATTTAAAATTCTCATTATTATTTTTAACCCTCACCTCTTAACTCTATATTAACCTAGCTTGCATGGAAAACATCATTAATGGAGAAATATAGATCAAACTTCACTAGATACACCTCTAACTTAGTGTGATGTGGCATATTGTTTTGTTATTTTATATTTTCCTTAGGAGGCCCATTTTAGGTCAAAATTTCCTCTAATATGATCATCCTACTCATGGAGTTTATACATTCAATCCAATAATCTTGTAGAAGCTTACAATATTCTTCAAAGTCTGAGGATTGAAAATTTTATCAACATGTGCAACTTTGTTGTGATTGGAGACTCTTTGCTCATCATCTGATATATGCAACAAAAAAGAAAGAAAAGACTTCATCAATGTGTGAGAGAGAATGTTCCATTATCAAGGCAGAAGATCATAACAAAAATATCCATACATCAACATGTAGCCAAGATTCTGATCAACAAACATATATCTCCATCTTCTCCATTCTTCTTCTTCTTCTACACCACTTTCTCAAGGCTATTTGTTAACATTTATGAACTAAACATAAGGTTGAGTTCTTGAGTGTTTCTCTTGTAATCTTCCAAGACTTTTTGTACATGATCATAGAGTATTTACAAACATGTATGTGACTGAAACTCCACAAACAACTATTCCAGGGCATTTCTCTAATGATTTCTTAGATCTTGGGATTTATGGGTGTGAGATTTTTAGAGTTTTCCTATCAAATTCTTTTCAATATTAAATGCATAAATATTTTAAAGTTAGTTGATATGATCAAAATTATTCTCTCCTTTTTATTGTGAGAAGATATGGATGCATCTAGTATTTGTATGTGATTTATAAGTTTGCATAAATGGTGTTGAATATGTATATTTTCTGATATTGAATCCTTCTTTCAATCTTTTCTTATTGTAAAGAAACTTCTTGTTGCACATAAGATCAGATCAGGTTATTAAAGAACCATTTCTTATATGAAACAATAAAGACTTGGGGTTTTTTGTCTAGCATTCTCCCTAATCCAAGATATTCAAGATATATCTTTTAGCCAAAGAGGAGTACCACCTCTATAAAAATGTATGGGGATTCATATCTTCGTGAGGTTATTGTCTCGATCCTAACCGATTCAAACATAAAAAAAATTGGTAACTCGATTGGGGAGCCATTTATTTTCAAGATATCTGAGGCTTTGTTTCAGATTTGATTGAAGAACCATAGTCTCCATGGTTCAAAGCTTCGAAAAGAAAATTAAAAAAGACCGCTTCCTTTTCTAGATGCAAAGGATTTATAAAAATATTATTCAAAAATATTTGGATGACCTCAAAAAGAGCCAAGATAAATCAAATATTCGGGAGGATGAACTCCCTAGTGATTCCATCGAAAGAAATCTCAAATGCCATAGCAATTCCATTGGAAATATTACAAAATATCAAGAAGATATATATTATGACTCCTATTAAGAATTATATTCATGTTGTGATGTTCCTTTTCCTTATCCACCAAGCCCTTCAATGTATTTACAATACTTAAAAAAAATAACAAGTTCCCAAAGAAAGAGATGACGACATAAAGGCCCTTTAAATCTTCCAAAAAAATATTTTCAGATGCCCAATATTCCCATGGAAAAAATTTATACATTCTCTGGAAATACTTCAGAAGATGCAGAGAAACACTTGTTTAGATTCAACAATACATGTGATGTTTTCAATATCATTGAAGACAATGTTACATGTAAACTATTTTTACAAACTCTGCGTGGGGTTGCTCTTGAATGGTTCCATTCATTGCTTCATCGGACCATTACCAGTTGGGATGTGTTAGAAACTTTATTTGATAAAAATATTTCCCACCCACCCTCTCCCATATGGACACAAGATAATGAATATTTCATCCTTTCATATGCTCCATATGAATATTTTTCAAGCAACAAATTTGAGAATGAAATCGAGGAGCCTCCACCAAATGCACAAGAAGATTTCAGCCTTGCAAAAGAAGATGAAAATCCACAAGAAAATTGGCAACAAGAGGAATTGGTAGAATAAATGAATCTTGAGAAAAATGATGAGCAATATTGTTACTCCATGAAGGAAGAATGCTTTCAAAACATTGCCAGTGAATCAATAATCTTGGATATGGTCAGTAATGAGGAGAAAGATGAAATTATTCTCAGATTGGAAACTTCTCATTCAATCAAAAAAATCATCATTCTTGAGAAACCAAGGATTTATTATATTGAAACATGGTTCCAAAGCATTGTTGGCCAAGCAATGCCATCCGATTCTCAACACATCTGGTTGAGTTTTTCCTCAACACACTTTGGACATGCCCTTGACTCTTTGGTACAAGCCTCAATGTGTTCCCTAATTCAATATCTCATTCCAAACATCACTTAAATGCTTGAATGGCTCCATTGGAAATCGACATATACCTAAAAGTGTCCCTTTCCTCCAAGTAGGATAGGGTAGGTAGATCTTGTTTGTACATAGTTTGTTTCTTCATTCAAAGTTTTGCTCAATAAATTAGTTGCTAAGTGGAGGTGGTATTTGACTATAACTCCATGGAAGAGGAGTTACAAGAATTCATTGTGAAGATGAATCCATAGCCCAATGGAGAAGGAATTTTCTCTTCATATTCCGATGTTCTTAGCAACCCACAGGGGGTTACTGTCCCGTAGTTGGAGCCAATTGTTGATAAAAAATCTAGTCACCTCGATTTTTCCACTCTATGGAATATATATAAAAAAAAAGAAGAAGATGAATTTGTGTAATTTCATTAGCTCATGGTGTAGTCTTTAGTCTCAGCTTTGTCAATCATTTTTCAAAATCAGAATCTAAATCCATACACCTAAGATATTCATATTTCTTTCCAGAATTCCAACAAAGAGATTGCAAAATTGCAAGATTTTTTTTGCTAAGTGTTGTGTTCTCCTCTCCATTTTTTTGAATTTTTGACTAAGTAATCTCCTCACTTAGTCATTTCTCTCACCTTCCATCTCCTATCTATCTCCACACTTAACCATTTTTCTCTCTTACCCCTCCACCTCTCTCATACTCTCTTCTCACATTTTTTCCTTATTCCACTCTACTTTCTTTCCTTACTACTCTACTCTTACTACTCTCAATACTTAACAATTTTTCCATTTTCCCTCTCCTATCATCTCCATACTTAACCTTTTTTCCTTATTCCACTCTACTCTCTTCATACTCTCATTCCACACTTATCCATGTTTCCCTCTTTCATTCCTTATTCTCCTTACATTACTTATTCATTTCCACGTTCACGTTCGTATTCCCTTTTTCTTTGTTTTCCCATTTTTCTTTTTCCACTTTATTTTATTTTACTTTTCCATTTTCATTTCATATTTCTCATTTTCCATTTCCTTTTTCTTATTTTCCTTTTCCATATTTCACGTAATTCCATTATATTTCTTTCCAACACTTATGACTTATGAGTCGCGGGTTGGTGATCATTCTTTCATATATGATGTCCCTTCATACATTCACCCACTTATCCTTAGAATATTTTACATTTCTTTTTACACTTATGACTTATGAGCCATGAGTTGGTGACTTATGAGTCGTGGGTTGGTGATCATTCTTTCATATACTATGTCCCTCTATCCGTCCGTCCACTTCTTGTAACTTAGAATATTTTTACATCTCTTTTTACACTTATGACTTAGTTGTGGGTTGGTGATCATTGTTTCATATACTATGTCCCTTTGTTTGTCTAGCCGCTTCTCCTTATAATATTTTTACAACTCTTTTTACTACCTTTTATCTCTCCTCTCCAGTTCACTTAACACTTAGAATTTTTCACAACTATGTCTTACTAAGTCTTAGTCCGCGGTGATTTTCTAAGACTTTTACCTATGTCCACATTCACGTAACCCCACGAACCCTCCATATTATTTTAATATTATTTCTCTTATCCTAAGTTTTCTGGGCATATATCTTAGTGACATGTGGTAATTTTAACAACCAAAGGGAGTGTGACATGTGTTAACCAGTGAGATAATGATACGTGGGAACTTATGGAAATTTATCACATAGTTGTTGGAACGTTGGTTGTCATTGATGTCAACCCTTGGAACGTTCGAGATACCCCAGAGTTGTGATCGATATTGATGGTGAGTTATTTGCCATTGATGTCGACAAGAGTGGTTGATGTCAACAAATGTTGTAAGAACCCTCCAGTACTAAACATAAATAATTACAAGGGATAAAATGATATGTGTCAAGTAAGCATTTTATCAATAAATCTTATTTAAGATAATCATAAGGTAAATTATCTTCTTTGTTTTTTATTTTTTTATATTTCTTCTTTAATCAAGCAAAAATACCAAGTTAAAATGTAGCGCATATAAGTAAATAAAATTAAGAATAATACCAATCTAGCATTCAACAATAAGGAAATTCCATGACATAAAATGGATGAATAACAAGAACAAATCTACCCCGTCTATTCATACAACATTTATTGAACACAATAATGTAATCCCCCATTATTTTTCTTAAATTTAATCTACCACTATTATGCTATATAAGAATATATTGTTTATATAATACAATTAATAATTGAGGAAATTTTATGTCAACAGTAATCCATAGTGAATTGATTGCTATCATATTGAATAAAAATAGATTTCCTATGAATAACATTGAATTAAAACTTTTACAAATCAAGGGAAAAACAAAATTAAGTTATAAGGATAAGGTAATCAAGTAATCCCACTAACTAATTACACAAGTCGTCACAATGTTGCTCAATAAAAAGTATTAGTTTAAGTACACTACATCTATTAATTGATCTATTTGTTGGATTACTGATAGGGGGGTGAATCAATGATGAGCAATTTATACCACTTATTAATCCTTTTAACCACAATGTATATTCCTTTAACTTATTCAACAATGTTCATAAGTTCATCAGTAATATGTTATTGCATGATATAACATTAACATCCACCAATGCATAATAAACAATAATACACACATCCACACATTGCACAATACACCAATATTTTACATGGAAACCCAATGTCGGAGAAAACCACATAATTATTTTCTTATATGTATTTAAGAATTACATTCAAGGAAAAACCAACTTCCAATTCTCTAGCTCCAACCAGAAGGAGGCTCCAACTCCCTATGTTCTTGGCTCCAACCGGAAGGTGGCTACCACCACCCAATTATTTGGCTCCAACTAGAAGGAGGCTCCAACCTGATGGAAGCTCCAATTCCCTGATTCTCCGACATCAACCAGAAGGAGGCTACCACCCCCTTTCCTTTCCCCATCCAACTAACCTGAAATATAAGTGTTAAATAAATGATGAAACCACTTCCACACTATCACTGTGAGATATATCACTAAAAACCTGTACCAATCTGTGCCAATAACCTGTCACAACCTATACCAACAACCTGCACCAATATGTACCAATAACTTGTAATCAACATGTACCAACATACACCAACAACATGTACCAATACTCTCCTCAATATATCAGATCTGGTAACATAGATCTCATACCCAATATCACAAGAATGTCACTCAACCAATTTTGTACATTAACAACTAGTACAACCTGTACCATCACAAGTGCATCAACCATGCACATCACAACACCTCACAACCATCACCAATACCAATATATCTATGCCACATCAACCATAAACCATGTTCCAAGATCACTACAAATATTTCCAACAATATTACCAACAAGTGCCTCTAACAATGTACCAAGCATGTACAAATCATGTATCAATAACAAGCCAAGTTATACCTCATCAAGATGTACCAACATAACCATACCATACACCTCGTGTATATGCCAACTCATCAACTAAGTATCTCATCCATGAACTCAACATAGACCTCAACCATATACCAAAACATACATCAATACAACCAAAAATATTCCTCTAACAATACATCCCAAATCCATAAGACAAATACCATAAACCCTCACATAAAACCATGTGTCAAACCTCATTGTTATGTATCCTCAAACATGTCCCATGTCATGACCAAATGTAACCATAAAAACATGAATATAAACATACTTGTAACTCTGTAACAGACCTGGTGTATGTGATCACAGACCTACAAACCTTCCTTAACTTCAAAAACAAGAGACTAACATTTTCATCAAACTTTACTTTAGTCTCACATGACTAATTTTGGATTAGTCAACAACCCTAACTTGAAACAAGAATAAATTTGTACCTGTAATGCATGAAGGTATGAAAATTAGATACAATATTATTCAGCGTCTTCTCTACAAATACTCCATATTTCACTACTTGGAACCTCCCAGAAAAGGCGTTATAGGAAAAATGGCAGACCTTGTTGAATTTTGGATTATTCTAGAGAGAGAACTTGTAGAAAATTACACACATGGAATATTTGTTTTATGGATCTTAAAATGGTACAAAACATACTACATATTGTACACTAACTAATACATTTTGTCTCACTGAATTTTGATCTGTTATGAAGAAGTTATGACGTTTTTACCTGGAACACTTGTTTTAGACTAGTTTCAGGACTAGCCACAAACCATATCTTCCATAGAGTGTAACTCTGAAACTACAACGACCCACAATCACAGTTACTTGGATATGTTTTCTCAACATACTCCATATTTAGCTATCCGAATAATTCTATAAAAAACGTTATTACAAAAATGGTGAGATGACATGTAAATAACATACCTTAGAAAGCAGCATCAAAAGACTTTATCCTCCCTTGAATTTTGGCGTTCTTTACTTCACCCCCTCTCTAAAATTCACCTTAGATATCCTTTAGTTACCTCAGTCACTTGTAGATATTCAATCTACTCAATAGATGTTAATGGGAGACCCCTCGATCTCTTATTTATACTCTCCAAGTAGCTTCCTCCAGAAGTATCCACTTAACCACTTTGTCCACTTAGCCACTTTGTCCACTTAACCACTTTGTCAAATTTATTATTTAAATAATTTCTCCTTGCAACCACATTGACTAGGAATCTTCTTGAATATTTTCTAGAATAATTTACACATTGTTGACCTTCTAGGGGCTTCTAGAATACTCTTAGGGGTCCTCCAACTTCACAAGGCCATATCTCACTAACCATTAGGAACCACGTGGTGTTATACATATCAAAGGAAATGGAATGATGTGTGCTATCCATCTAGAATAGTCTTATCTAAATATTCATTGATCTTCATTCCTTTAAACCTCAAACAAAATCGGGTCCCTTACCCATACCTTTGCGCTATCGAAATTTTCTATCGGACTTATCCAAGGATTGACATCAATCTACAATATCACTCTCCAAGGGTTGACATCAATGAAAACCAACAATCCGAACCAACTTTCCATCAACCTAAGTCAATTGTCTGAGAATATCCCCCTTTTGCATTGATGGCAACAACAACATTGATGGAAACACTTAGTCATGATAATTATTCATGATCATACTCCTCATCAATGTTTCTATCTCTCTCCCCCTTTGACATCAATGGAAAAGGGTTTCTCACTTTGGGGTTGCTCCCCCTATCTAAATTCCCTTGATCTTTATATGTGTTTCTAAACCTCTGATTACTCTCTTTCCCTTCATCTAAATAATATCTTCCCCTTTGACAAAGTGTATCACTCTGATGCAACACTGAATTTATATCTCTCGTTCTTCCCTTGTGACCATCGCTCCCCCTAGAATCATGCCTATGTGATCTCTCTCTCTCTCTCTCTCTCTCTCTCTCTCTCTCTAACAACTTCTTTGAATGATGTTTGTAGTTGTCTTCCTACTTCTGTTTCCCTCCCTTGAGTACTTCTCTGCAAGATGTCATGTAGATGACATATAGGGCTTCCTATACCTTCTTCCTTTCAGAGGTTTTGTCCATTGGTTCTTCCTTGTGTAATCAACTGAAACATATGAAAATCATTCAAGAATCATCATTCAAATATTCACGTGTCATTATCATCCATTATGATAATGTTCCTTTATCTCTGAACCACTCTTTGAACCAATCTATGAACCAGTATATGAATCCATGCTCTCATCCACTTTCATATATATGTCCAAACCTACTAAGTGTTCTTACCAATTCATTTGTGTCCATGTGACCCATACTGTTCAACAATATCCTTATGATGATATCCCTCTTGCTGACGGTTTCTCTTTCCCTATTTTGTTGTGCCTTTCACTACTTGTCTTTTTGTGATCAATTGATTTCAACTGATTCCAATTGTTAAGCCACTGCAAAGCATCTTACGAATCCATATTTTTCCATATTTTCCAAGACTCTGCTACTCAAATTCCCACAATGCTGACCCATTTGTCTTTGTACTATCATGAAGTCTTCACTTTTGCAACTGGTCATCAAACATCAAATGTGTCCACTGGTCTTCTCTATCTGTAATCCAAAATCTGCATGTCTGGAACAACCTGTGTTGAAGATATCTTTGTCTAAATACAATCATAGACTTCTTCCTGTGTAATTGTTTCAACTGATTAATTTGTCATATTGCACTTCTCTTAACTGATTTCTTGGATTATGTATACTTGAACTATGTAAATTGCTTGAAATATGAATCTTTGATCTGTAGAGATGCTATCTAGACTCCCCCTATTCATCATACATATTTGTTGGGAGTCTCCAAGCGGGATGGCTCAGAAAAGTGTCCGCTCGGATGTGGAGTCATCATCATCATCTTTGTTGGTAGGCTCAACATATTTCTAAACTCTGACTTATTTCTTTTTGTCTTTGGATTCATCTCGCACTACAATACCTAAAAGTACAATCTCTTGAACATGTTCCTTATTTACCTGTCCTTCTTTTCTTTCATTTATTTTCCAAACCTTTTTGTATCTGACATCTTCCCTTTTCTTTGTAGATTTGTCTCCATCTCGTGTTATTGCCAATCTTGTGATCTATGGGACGTATTCTTTTTTCACATGTTATTCTTGTTTTCTTATCTATACTTTCGTATATATTATATCAATGTTCTCTTTCATGGAAGTATCGATCATGCATCTACAATCACGAGTTATGTGTCCATAGTTATGACATTTGCAACATTCAATGTTACGTGGGGCCACATAAGCATTTGTTTCTTGAACATTTATTTTATAATCCTTGCAATCTGCAACCTTATGTCCAAAGTTGGTACAATAAAAACAATGACCAAAAAATAAATTTGCATACTTGGGAGTGAATGATCTTCTTTGTGGTGTAGTCCTTTTGAATTCCTTCCTTGACTGATCATGATCATGATTGAAGCTTCTTTGTGGCTTGAACATGGATGGTATTCTTGAATATGTATCTTTATCAGTTTTCTTAGATTACGGTTGACCATGATTCCTTCCTTTGAGTACTTCTACATAACTCTTTTTTTCTTCATTCTTCTTTTCTAGAAACCTAGAATGCTTCTCTTTATTCTCTATTGTTGATGTGGATGTTTCTGTCTCTTCAACATTCTTGTCGATCTTGATGGATTTGACTCTTAGTGTGACAACTTCTTCTTCAAGATTCTCAACCTCTTCTTCTTTCTTCATTATCAAAGACTTCATGACTTCTTTTGTTCTCTTTGCTTCTTCAAGTTGGATTTTCAATGTAAATATTTCTTCTTCAAGTCTTATCTCTTCTTGACCAAACTCTTTCTCAAGTTGGTTTAAGTCATCGGTTCTTTCCTTGAGATGATCTGTCAATATATTTTCTCTCTTTTATGATTCTTCCTTTTGTGCTGCAATGTTGGATTCTAAAAACTTCTTTTGATATTCTAGAGTTTATTCAATTCTTTTGGCCTCTTCTAATTGATCTCTTAAATTCTTGATGACCTATTGAGCTTCTTCAGAACCTTGAACACTTTCCTTTTCTTTCATCAATTCTTTCTTGAGTGACTTGTTTTATTCTCTTTCTTTCTTTAAATCATCTAAAGCACTGATTAGTTATGCTTCATAATTTTCTTCTATTTCAAATGGATTTTCCATCTCATTACCTTTAAGGCATTCAATTTCAAGATGTTTGTGTTTTTCACAATTAAATAAAAACAACATACTTTTGTCGATTATGTACTCTTCTGCTTCTTCATCTGTATGATATGATGAACATATTTTCTCTTGATATGTACCTACATCTTGTTTGACATTTTCTAACTCTGTGATGGGTGAAGAATATATATTATGTAACTTATCCCAAAGTTCTTTAGATGATGAACATTTGCCAACCTTTTCTCTTATCGGATCATGTGATCCTTCCTAGATGAAATCCATTGTTATTTTTTTATTCTTCTTCAATTCCTTCTTGGCTGCAGTCTTTTATTTCTTTGTAGCATTGTATCCTGTAACAACTTAATACCAAATATCATATCCATGTGCCTCTAAAAAGGTTCTCATCCCTATGCTCCACATCTCATACTTTAGACCATTCTGACCATTAAACATTCGTACTCTATTCTTAGTATAATCCATAATCTCCTTCCAGTGGTTAAACTATTTCATAAATGAACCTTCTCTGATACCAATTGTTGGATTAATTAGAGGGGGGTGAATCAATAATGATCAATTTATACCACTTATTAATCCTTTTAACCACAATGTATATTCCTTTAACTTATTCAACAATTTTCATCAGTTCATTAGTAATATTTTATTGCATCATATAACATTAACATCCATTAGTGCATAATAAAAAATAATAGACACATCCACAAAATGCATCGTACACCAATATTTTACGTGGAAACCCAATGCAGGAGAAAACCACATAATGTTTTTCTTATATGTCTTTAAGAATTACATTCAAGGAAGCACCAACTTCCAATTCTCTAGCTCCAACTAGAAGGAGGCTCCAACCCCTTGTGTTCTTCGGCTCCAACTGGAAGGTGGCTACAACCACCCAATTTAATGGATCCAACCAGAAGAAGGCTCCAACCCCCTAATTCTTAGGCTCCAACCTGAAGGAAGCTCCAACTCCCTGGTTCTCTGGATCCAACTAAAAGGTGGCTCCAACCACCTAGTTCTCAGGATCCAACCTGAAGGAAGCTCCAAATCTCAGATTCTCTGGAATCAACTCGAAGGAGGCTACAACCCCCTTTCCTTGCCCCATCCAACAACCATGAAATATAAGTGTCAAATAAATAATGAAACCACTTCCACATTGTCATTGTGAGATATATCACTATAAATCTGTAGCAATATGTGTCAATAACCTGCCACAAACTGTACCAACAACCTTTACCAATCTATACCAATAACCTGTAATCAACCTGTACCAATAACCTATACCATCATACACCAACAACATGTACCAATACTCTCCTCAATATATCAGATCTGATAACATAAATCTCATACTCAATATCACAAGAATATCACTCAACCAATCATGTACATCAACAACTAGTACAACATCTACCATCACAAGTGCATCAACCATGCACATCACAACACCTCACAACCATCACCAATACCAAGATCTATATGCCAAATCAAACATAAACCATGTGCCAATATCACTGCAAATATGTCCAACAAGATTACCAACAAGTGCCTCTAACAATGTACCAAGCATGTACAAATCATGTATCAATAACAAGACAAGTTATACTTCATCAAGATGTAACAACATCACCATACCATACACCTCATGTATATTCCAACTCATCAACTAAGTATATCATCCATGAACTCAATATATACCTTAACCATATACCAAAACATACATCAAGACAACCAACAAGAGTCTTCTAACAATACATCACAAATCCATAAGCCAAATACCATAAACCATTACATAAAACCACGTGCCAAACCTCACTGTTATGTAGCCTCAAGCATGTACCATGCCATGACCAAATGTAACCATAAAAACATGAATATAAACATACCTGTAACTCTGTAACCAACCTGGTGTATGTGATCACAAACCTGCAAACCTTCTTTAACTTCAACTATAAGAGACTAGAATTTTCATCAAACTTTACTTTAGTCTCACATGACTAATTTTGGATTAGTCAACAACCCTAACTTGAAACAAGAATAAATATGTACCTATAATGCATAAAGTTCTGAAAATTATAAAAAACATTCTTCAGTGTTTTCTCTGCAAATCCTCCAGGTTTCACTACTTGGAACCTCCCATAAAAGGCGTTATAGAAAAAATGGCAGACCTTGCTAAATTTTGGCTTATTCTAGAGAGAAAAATTTTATAGCATGCCACACGCGGAATATTTTCTCTATGGATCTGAAAATGGTACAAAACATATTAAAGACTACAATATTAAGAATGAATTTTGTCTCACTGAATTTGGATATTTTATGAAGAAGTTATGACATTTTTACCCGAAACACATGTTCTAGACTAGTTTCAGGACTAGCCACAAACCCTATGTTCCACAGAGTGTAACTCCCAAAATAAAACGACCCACAAGATAAATTTTTTATCAAAGATACTTGGATATGTTTTCTAAACAACCTCCATATTTGAATACTTCAATCATTCTAGAAAAAAGGATTATTGTGAAAATGGTGAGATGACCTGTAAATAACATACCTTAGAAAGCACCATCAAAAGACTGTATCCTCCCTTGAATTTATGTCTTCTTTACTTCACCTTCCCTTTGAAATTTGCCTTATATATCCTTTAGTTACCTCAGTCACTTGTATATATTAAATATGCTCAATATATTCTAATGATATGTTGGTTGTGGAGCCTGATTATCTTCAAGATTCAGAAGTCTTTGTTTTCAGCCCTGTTTATACCCCATGAAGACTTTACACCCTGGAATAATGTACACTCCTCCACGCGGGGGAGGGCAGAGGGGGCTTACCCCCTCTGCGGGGTCTGGGGGGTCCATCCCCTCGGCTGGGACATCCTTGTAAATGTATATTGTAATTTCATTGTAAATTTGGACCGTTCATTATAAGGTCACATATTTGACGGTAGAAGTTATGTTAGGTTTTTCTTCCCTAGACGACAACCCTGTTTTATGAGGGAAATATATTGCGGCTATGAATCATTGCGAATATTGTATTCTGAGTGAGGAGACTATGCAAAAAAGAAGAGGAAGTTACAGCGGGTGTGTTGCAGGTTGTATCCCTTCATTTGCTGGATAATAATAAAGGAAGGACCTGGCAATCTCTCTGGTGGACGTAGTCCACATTGGGTGAATCATGTATATTTGTGTCTCTATTTTATTGTGTATCTTATGTGTTTTATTTCCAAATTTGTTTTATTTTATTGCTCCACAATCCTGTTTTTCTAACAACTAGTATTAGAGCGAAAGGTAACTCGCAGGAAAAGAGGGTTCATGGTTCGAGTGGGAGCAATGGCGGAAGACAGAAAGATTAAGGTCGATAAATTTAACGACCAAAACTACCAGTTATGGAAGATTATTTATATCAGAAGGATCTATTCCTACCATTGGGTGGAATAGAAAATAAGTCAATGACCATGAAGGACGAAGAATGGGAGGTTCTTGACAGAAAGGCACTAGGAATGATACGGTTGAACTTGGCAGAATCGGTGGCTTTCAATATTTTGAAAGAAAAGGCAACAAAGGAGCTGATGGATGCATTGGATAAAGTGTATGAAAAACCCTTGATATCCAATAAGGTATTTCTAATGAAGAGATTATTTAATATGAAGATGTCATAAGGTGGATCTGTTGCAAATAATTTAAATGAATTTAATAGGGTTACTAATCAACTAAGTTTTGTAAAAGTGGACTTTGATGATGAGGTTAGGGATCTTCTAATCTTGTGCTCGTTGTGAGAAATTTGGAACGGCTTGGTGATGGTTGTAAGTAACTCTGTCTCTGGTTCAAACACTTTAAAATTTGATGATGTTGTTGGTGTTATCCTTGGTGAGGAAATGTGACGGAAAAGCACAGGTGAGACATCAGATAATGCATTAAATATGAAGAACAAGGGAAGACAAAAGGATAAAGGAAAGGGCTCAAGGAACCATGAGAATTCTAGGAAGGGAAGATCCAAATCCAGATTTGGAAAGATAGAGTGTTGGAATTGTGGGAAGAAAGGACATCTGAAGAAAGACTGTAGAGCTCCAAAGAAACAAAGAGATGGATAGCAAGAGAAAAATCAAGAAGCAAATGTAACAGGTGATGTTTTACAAGATGCTTTGATTCTTTATGTAGATAATATTTCTAAGTCTTGGGTAGTATATTCGGGAGCTTCATTTCATGCCACACCCCATAGGAAACATTTTCTAGATTATGTTCAAGGTGATTTTGGATAGGTTCATTTGGGTGATGATGCACCATGCAAAATTTTTGGAATGGGACAGGTAAAAATAAAGCAAAGCAATGGAAACCAATGGTTTTTGAAAGAGGTAAGACATGTTCTGTATCTAAGGAAACATCTAATTTCAATAGGGCAGTTGGAAAGTGAAGTTTGTATATCCATATTTACAGATAAGGTGTGAAAGGTCACCAAAGGATCATTGGTGATAGCAAAATGAGAGAAGGTAGGTACATTGTATTTATGTACTGGTAATACTGACTCTTCTATATCTTTAGCTTCTACAGGAGTGGATACAACACTGTGGAATAATAGGCTTGAACACATGAGTGAGAAGGGGATGCAAATACTTCACAAAAGAAATTTGTTGCCAGATCTTAAACAAATTGAATTGGATTTCTTTGAGCATTGTGTTTATGGAAAACAAAAGAGAGTCATATTTCTCAGAGTCGGAAAAGAAAATATGAGTGAAAGGTTAGAGCTTGTGCATTCATATGTATGGGGACAAGTTCAGGTATCATCTCTTAGTGGATCTCGTTATTATGTTACTATTATTGATGATGCAACTAGAAAAACTTGGGTTTATTGCATTCGAAAAAAATCTGATGTTTTTTATACTTTTAAGAAATGGAAGATTTGGTTGAGAATTAGATAGGAAAAAGGTTGAAGTGTCTCATATCAGACAATGGAGGTGAATATTGCAACAAGGACTTTGTGTTGGATTACTGAGAGGGGGGGTGAATCAGTAATAGAGAAATCTAATCCTTTTTAACCATATAATGCAAGTGTTATATCATTGTATCATTATCATCCAATATTTGCAGAGTAAATAAACAATGAACAAAAGAACAATCATACACATACACAGTAAACCATTGTTTTTACGTGGAAACCCAAAGTGGGAGAAAACCACAGAGTGTTTTTTCTTATATGTCTTGAATAATTACATTCATTGGAAGCACCAACTTCCTTTGTTTTCCAGCTGTAACTAGAAGGAGGCTCCAACCCCCTAGTTTCTTAGTATACAACTTGAGGGAAGTTCCAACTCCCCAATTCTCTGGTTACAACTAGAAGGAGGCTACAACCCCCTATGTTCTCCGGCTACAACCACCTGTTCTTGCCCTGTCCAACTGCCCTGGCGTATAGGTAGAATTATGGAACCACTTTCACACTATCACTGTGAGATATAATGTTGTAAACCTGTACCAATAAACCTGCACCAAACAACATGTACCAATAACCTGAACAATGTATCAACGATGCATCAACCTGTACCTCAATCTGTAATCAACCTGTACCATAAAAAAGGTGCATCAACCATGCACCAACATGTACCAAACAACTTGTAATCAACGTGTACCATAAACAAGTGCATCAACCATGCACCAACATGTACCTCAACCTGCAAACCTTCATTAACTTTAACAACAAGAGATTAGCATTTTCATCAAACTTTACTTTAGTCTTACATGACTAGTTTTGGATTAGTCAACAACCCTAACTTGAAATAACCAAAATTATGTACCTGTAATAAATAAAGATCCGAAAACAGTACACAATGTTATTCAATGTGTTTTATGCAATTCTTCCAGGTTTCACTACTTGGAACCTCTCAAAAAAGGAGTTATAGCAAAAATAGCATACCTTGTTTAACTATGGCTTATTCTAGAGAGCGAACTTGTAGAGAGTGCCCCACATGGAACATTTGTTGTATGGATATGAAAATTTTACAAAGAATACTATATATTGTACTCTAGCCAACACATTTGGTCTTACTGAATTGGGATCTGTTATGAAAAATTTATGACGTTTTTACCCAAAACACTTGTTTTAGACTAGTTTCAGGACTAGCCACAAACCCTATTTTCCACAGAGTGTAACTCCAAAAATACAATGACCCACAAGATAAAATTCGTACTACAGCTACTTGGATATGTTTCCTCAATGGGTTCCCAATTTCACGGTCTGAATCATTCTAGAAAAAAAATTATTGCGAAAATGGTGAGATGACCTTTAAATAACATACCTTAGAAAGCATCATCAAAAGAATTTATGCTCCCTTGAGTTTCGGCCTTCTTTACTTCACATTCCCTCTGAAATTTGGATTAGATATCCTTTGGTTACCTCAGTCACCTATAGATATTCAATATGCTCAAGTGTGATTAAAATGAAAGAGTCATGCCTCTTATTTATACTTTCATGTAGCTTCCTCAAGGGGTTACCTTTTAACCATCTTAACCCAATTTCCTTATTTTAGGGCTAACCCACTTCTAACCACTTTCCATAATTAGAAAGTTCTCCATTTATTTTATTATTTAAATAATCCTCCTTGACTTTGTCAGTTCACTTTATTATTTAAATAATCCTCTTTGACTTTGTCACTTCACTTTATTATTTAAATAATCCTCTTTGACTTTGTCACTTCACTTTATTATTTAAATAATCCTCTTTGACTTTATCACTTCACTTTATTATTTAAATAATTTCTTCTTTGCAATCACTTTGACTTCTTTGACCTTTTGGGGCTTCAAGCCAACATATGAGGGTTCTCCAAATTTGTAAGGCCATAACTCTCAAACTGTGAAGAGTTATTTGACGTTCCACATTCCACCAGAAATGGAATGACATGTACTATCCATATAGAATAGTCTTACCTTCAAATATATAAAAAATCATACCATTATACATAAAAAAAACTTGGATCCATTACCCAAACCTTTGTGCTACTGGAATTTGCTACCAAACTTTCTTCAAGGGTTGACATCAATGACAACCAACCCAATTAATCAACAATCTCCCCCTTTGAAATTGATGACAATACTCTAATGCAATACTGAAATCATATCACTCATGCTCCCCCTGGAACCATGCATGCATCTATGTGACCAATGCTCCCCTTAGAACCATGCCTCTGTCCTCTGCATATGATAAATCTCTCTCCCTTCGTCATCAATGGCAAAGGTATCTTTCCATTCGGGCTTGCTCCCCCTAACTGACTCGTCAAATCTCCCAACCTGAACTGTCCTCTTTATGGTGCTTCCTTATGTACATATAAGACATATAAGATACGCATTAAAAAACATTAATTTTGGAGTAGATATAATTCTGAGTCTCTGGAGAAGATACTCAAAGACTTCTCGTGGAAGTGGTTTTGTAAATATGTCTGCCACTTGTTCTTTTGTGCCCACATATTCAACTTTAATGTTCTTTTCTGCAACTTGTTCCCATAGAAAGTGATACTTGATTGGAATGTGCTTCGTCTTGGAGTGCATCATTGGGTTCTTTGAGATACTGATGGCGCTTATATTATCAAAATAGATTGGAATGGGCTCATCATATTAAGAAAAGTTGATTTTATGTCCATCTGATACACTTTAATATTTTTGGAGCATGCATAAGCTAAAATAAATTGGATTGCTTCCATTCTGGCAACTGGGGCAAATTCTCTTCAAAGTCGATTCCTTCAACCTATGCATATCATTTACATACCAATCTAGATTTTTTCCTTGTAACATGTCCATCTTCATTCAATTTATTTCTGTATACCCACTTTGTGCTGATCACATTCTTATCCTTTGGTATTGGAACCAATTCCCAAGTGTCATTTTTCTCTATTTGATACAATTCTTAATCCATGGCCTTATTCCAAAATTCATCCTTGTTGGCCTCTTCAAAACAGGTTGGTTCAATCGTAGATGAGAGTGTCGGGTGTGTTTGTTCTGGTGAACAGATTTTTCTTCTAGTCTCAATTCCTGCATCTTTGTTTCTGATAATCTGATCTGAAGGATGATTCTTCTGTACTCATTTGCTAGGTGTCTTTGGAGGCAGTTGATGAAATTTCTCTTCTGCTTCTGTCAGATCCTCTTCATCTTCTCCTTCTACTTCTTTTTCATCTTCTACTTCTTCTTTGTAAAGTTGCTCCATTGATTCATTTTCTTCTTCCTTTAATTCTTGTCTACTTGTTTCATTAATTGTTACGTTGATGCTTTCCACAACTTTGTTCAATCTCAAGTTGTAAAACTTGTATTCTTTCCTTTTACTTGAGTAACCAACAAGTACTCCTTTTTCCACACGAGAGTCAAACTTTCTCATTCTTCCATCTTCTCTTTTGATGTAGCATTTGCTTCCAAAAACTCTAAAGTGCTTCACATTTGTTGGTCTTCCTTTCCATAGCTCATAGGAGTTTTGTCAGTGTTGTTTCTGAGGATTACTTTGTTTTGAATGTGAACTATTGTATGCACTTCTTGTGTCCAAAAGATATCTGTCAATTTGGAATCCATTAGCATTGTTCGAGCCATTTCCTGTATTGTCTTGTTCTTTCTTTCAACAACTCCATTCTGTTCGAGTATTCTAGCAACGGAGAATTGTCATTTTATTCCATGCCTGCTGCAATATTCCATAAATTCATTTGAAGTGAACTCTCCTCCATTATCATATCTCAATCATTTGATTTTTGAATCCATTTCATTTTCAACCATTTCCTTGTAGACCTTGAAGTTTTCAAAAGCTCCTGACTTATTCCCGAGAAAGAAAAATGCAGTCATTCTTGTATAACCATCAACTAATAACATAAATTATTTCTCACCTTTTAAACCCTTTGTTGTAGCTGGTCCAACTAGATCAGTATGCATAATTTCTAGTGGTCTTGTCATTGAATATTATTTTGATTTAAACCTGATCTTTGTTTGCTTTCTTTGTTGACAATGCTTGCATAAAGTGTTGGTTTGTTTCATGATCTGGGGAATTTCTCTAATTGCTTCCCTTTTGCTGACTTTGAAAAGGTATCAAAATGTATGTGACCCATTATTCTGTCCCATAGCCAACTTTCCTCTTCATTTTCTAGGAAACACTTTTCATTTCCAATTTCACTTAATACATATATGTTGATTGAAGTTATCGCAGTTGTTGCAATCAATTTTCTTGAACCTTATTTTCTTATCTTGCACTTTTGTGAATCGAAAGTAACTTTATGACCTTGGTCACACATTTGACTCACACTTAGAAGATTATGTTTCATGTCTTCTACTAGTAGAACATTTTCTACCTTGGTATTCTTGTTCCCAATTATGACTGTGTCTTTTCCAATGATTTTAGTTGAATCATCATTTCCGAAGGAGACTGTTCCATCTCTTTCCTTTCTTAATGTAAGAAAATTGTCTCTATCACCTTTCATGTGTTTTGAACAACCACTGTCAACATACCAACCACATTTATTTTTCTTAGCTTGTAGAGCGAGTGTGCATTCTTCATTGCTATATGGATTATGCTTTGTTATCCATGTCCTTTTCTGAGGTTCTTGTCTGTGACTGTTGTTGTTCTGTTGTGGTTCTCTAGGAGGGACTGTCATTCTGCAATCTTTGGCCATGTGTCCAAAGTTGTTACATTTGTAACATTCCACTTAAGTGCTCAAATATTCAAACTTGTTGTAACTTTTCTTTGTTTCACTAGGCCTTCTTGGATAACCCTTTTGTGTATAACTTTCAAAGTTGTTTATGTTCTTGTTGTTAGCTCCGCAATTCACATCTTTATGTCCAAAATTATTACATGCATAACATAAACCAAAAAATATAGTTTGATACTTGTGAGTTAAAGAACTTCTGAAAGGAGGTACTCTTATGAATCCTTCTTCTTCCTGAGGCCTATCTGTTTCTGTCAGTCATTGATTATGAAATCTGAATATTCTCGGTAGAGGAGTGTCCTTGTAAATTTTTTTGTAGACCTTCCTATCCCCTTTGATTGTTTTTGCACAATGTTTTGGATATGTTTCTTGTTCTGTTGTTTTGGAGCTTGATCCATTTTCTGTATGATTGTATCCAAGTTTGGACTTGTCATGGTGAGGTTTTTGACTGCTGATAATGTCATTCAAAACTTTTGAGTTGTTCTGCATATTTTTCTTTTGAAGATCCTTTCTTAATGTGACAATTTCTTCTTCCAAATTTCCAATGATATTGTCTCTTCCTTCTAGTTGTTCTTTGAGTATGTCTTCAATTATTTTATCTTCTTCAATTTGAACCTTCAAATTTGTGATCATTTGTTCTAGTTCCTGGGTGTCTTCTTTCTTGTCTAGTTCTGCTTGTAGTTTCTTGTTTTTCTTCTTTTCTCTTCTGATAACTTCTATGGCACACAACAATTCTTCTCGGTAGTCAACTTCTGCCTCTTCATATTCTTCTTTGGCCTCTTCATATTCTTCTTTATTAGAGTCCTCTACTTCCATTAATAGAACTCTTTCTATCTCACTGTCACTGACTTCATCTTCATCTGATGATGAGATGTCTTCTTTGGTACATAAACTTTTCTTGAAAACTTTCTTTATGGTTCTTTTTCCTTTATATGTTTGTTTTCTATTTGAGTAACCTTCATCATTTCTCTTTTTCTTATGAGGACATTTGTTAGAAAAATGACCAATACCATCACAATTAAAATAAATCAAAGGAATCTTACTTCTATACCCGTTGTTGGTTCCCTTGTTCAATCTTCTAACAAAGTTGGTCACTTCTTCATCATCTTCCGAGACATCACTGTTGCTGCCATGTTCTATTTATTTTTTCTTTTGCTTTGACTTTTTGGATGCTATGAAGGTTGCTTCTTTTATATCTGGATTTTCCTGTTCAATTATCATTTCATATGTTGTGAAGATTCCATGTAGTTCATCCATGCTTATTGATTTTAGATCTTCTCTTTCTTCTAGTGTTGATATCTTATGGTCAAATCTCATAGGAAGAGATATTAGTACCTTTTGAACAATTACAGATTATTTGATTTCTTCTCCCAATTCTAAGATTTCATTTAATGTTTCATTTACTCGTAAAAAGTAAACTGCAATGTTCTCATCTTCCTTCATCTTTAGTTGTTTGAATTGACCTCTGTAAGTTTGAATCTTTGTTGCTTTGAATTTTGAATCTCCTTCATAAATATTTCAAATTTTGTCCCAAATCTCTTTAGCATATTTACAATGTTCAACTTTGGTGAATACTGATTCTCCAAGATCATTCAAAAGTGAATTTGTGGCTTTGGAATTATTCTGACTGAGTTTCATAGGTTTTTCATTTGTCAACGGAACTGTTGGTGTTGTGTATCCATCTACAATTGATTGCCAAATTTCAAATCCCTGTTCCTGTATATATGTCTTCATCCTTATGATCCAAAAGGCATACTTATGTCCATCAAACTGTGGTATTCTGATGCAGGAGCATCGTAAGCAGTCAAGCGAGCGTGGAGGCGAAGGACAACTGGAAGGCGCAACATGCATTTTTCATGTTTTGAAATTTTTCGAAAGTTTAAGGGAGCAGATATAATGTAATAGTTAGGAAGGTGACGTACTTGCATTTATATCTTGGAGGTTGTAAACATATCTTGAGCGATTTCTCTCATCTGTAAAACATTAAGGCATTTAAGCCTAGTTAATGAAAGTAGGTAGGTTTGAATTAATAGATTAGATAGTTTAGAGAGTAGGAGGGAAAACGGATATAGACACCCTCACCATTGTATCATAGAGGATTGTATCATTAGCATAGAGAAAAAGAAGAAGACTCATGGTGTTATGATGTTTTATGTGTATACATGTTGAATGGTATGCTTATGGTTGTTTATTCTCTCTGTTATGCATTTGTTTTAATACTATGTGTATGTATGATTTCATGTTGAATGTTTGAAGTCTGAGAGAGAAAGAGAATGATTTTCAATTGTTTCTCTTCCTGAGTGAGAGTTCCTGCAAGGAGTGCAGTGAAACGTCCGCAAGGAGTGCGTTGACGAAGGTTCAGAGTTTATCTCTGAAATCTCAGGAGGGATACCGTTGTTCTCATTCCAACAAAAGTGCAGGTGAAGCATAGAGGCCATGCAAGGAGTGCACAGGCTGGTTGAAAGTTAGAACTTATCAACCAAGGGGAGAGTTGAAGGATTGTTGTGGCAGGGAGTGCACAGAATCGAAAGATCAAATACCCAGAAGTATTTGATAGATTGCCACAAGGAGTGCGTGCAGGAGTTCTTTTCAAGGCTTGAAGTTGCCAGAGAAAGCTCAAGAGGGTTAACACCTTTGAAATTACACAAAGGGAGGTGGAGATTGAAAATGTCTCACAGAAGTTAATTTCAAAAGTGAAAGAACATTTGTTCATTTCGAAGAAGCTTTCAAGGAGGAACCGAGCGGTCGAAATTCTCCGTGGAGAATTCACAAAATAGCGAGGACCGTAGGATCTAGAGAAGTTGTAGGGTGGTTAGAGGCAAGAAAACTCATCACTATAGGATCCAGAATCAACATGGACCATTGATCGTGCTTTGCAAAAGCCATCAGATCATTTCGTCATTTTGGGGATCCTGACGACAAGGAGTTGAGCGCAGTGGAACGAGAGTCCCGAAATCGCAAGTTGCAACAGGAATTGGCATAGAGTTTGGGATTTTAGCACTTCAGGTGTCGGGAAATGGAGGAGGCAGCGCTTTGGGAACGAGAGTCCCGAAAGCCAAAAAGAGTGACAAGTGGCAAGGATCCGTGTCAGAGACAAAGGACAACGGAGAAGACAGGTGGCGCACTTGTCACCAGACGGAGTCAAGCTTCGTTGACTGTTTCGGGGTTTCGTAGGTTGGAGAGATGGAAGTCTTGCATCAATATTCACGAAGTCGTGAAGTCTGAAATTTTGAATAGGCGAAAAGTTCTGTGAGAAGACAGCCTTTGCTGAATACATTTCGGAGAATTGGCATTTCGGGTTTCGGCGGGTTCAGGAGTCGAAAACTTGACAACGGAAAGCGCAATATTGCGAAACTCGAAAGCCCGAATTAGAGAAGGGAACGACGTTATTGTGTGCAAGGAGATTTGGGTTGGCACCTGGTGTTTTTTCACATAGGCTCAATTCATAAGGACCTGTGGATCAATTTGTTGGAGGTTCCGATAGGGATCCGAAAGAGATACTTCGGCTCAAGGAGATTTGAATGATTCTGTGAGAGGACCTCGAACTGAGGGTTCGGGGGTCTGCGTTAGTTGTGGTATCAGAGCACATAACAAGTCTTTTCTTTCTGTAGCAGAGAAAAGAGGAACATTTCTCAGCCATGCCGTCGAGAAGAAGAGACATACCAATGCCTGATCCAGAAGTGGAGAGGGAAATGCACAAACTATGTGCCAGGCTTGATGCCATGGAGACAGCATAGAGGCGCACATTCGACACTGGGGATATCAGTGAGGCTGACAGTGAAAATGAAGATGGACATGAAGAAGAAGTCGCAGTTGAAGATACTGTAGACAAACACTTATTCAGGGTTGTTGCGAGGATAGGTGCTAGAGCAAAGATGGACATTCCAGTATATGAAGGAAACCTGGATGTTGAAGAGATTCTAGACTAGATTAGAGATCTAGATAAATATTTTGACTACGAGGATGTCGAGGAAGACAAGAAGGTCAAACATATTGTCACAAGACTTAAAGGGCATGCAGCACTATGGTGGGATGAACTGTAGGCTGACAGACACTGCAAAGGCAAGCATAAAATCAAAAGTTGGGATAGAATGGTTGTGAAGATGAAATCCAAATTCATACCCAAGGATTATCAAAGTCAGTGAAAGAATACACTGAATAATTCTACAAGATAAACATCAAAGAAGGTCATCGGGAAAACGATAATGAAAAATTTTCCAGGTACATGAATGGTATGAGATATGACATTCAAGATGAGATGAGCATGTTGATCATTCAGAATGTGGAAGATGCTTATTAGATGGCTCTGAAAGCTGAAGAGAAGCTGAACCGAAAGCAAGGTCAAAGAGGCTAAGGCAGAAGCCAAGCCAGAGGCAAACCAATTGCCCAAGATAGGACTCAGAGACCTCAAGAAGAGGGAAAGAACCCTCAAACTCAACATGAGAGAGGAGGAAGCTCATAGAGAGGGCAGTATGCTAATAGAAATACTTTTCCTCAAGCTAGAGGAAGAGGAAGAGGCTGAGAAGGTGAAGTGAAATGTTTTGTGTGTGGGAAAAAGAGACATAAATCTTATGAGTGTCCAGATAGAAAGAAAGAAGGTGGTGAGACTCACATTGTTGAAGTACAAGGACGGGATGTTGAGGCAGAAGATGCTGAGGGCGGAAGATCCTTGATGATGAGGAAAGTTCTCTTGAAGCCAGAAAAAGAGGTAGAGAACCTAGACCAAAGGAACAGTCTGTTTCGGATTGCTTGCAAGACCAAGGACAGGGTATGAAAAGTCATCGTGGACAGTGGTAGCACAGACAATCTCGTATCTACTGAGACGGTAGAAAAGCTGGAGCTGGAGACTATCGTACATCCAAGCCCATACAGAGTTTCATGGCTACAAAAAGGACATCAGGTAAATGTCACTAAACAATGTTTAGTCAAATTTAAAATAAGAGGATATAAGGATGAAATATTATGTGATGCCATTCCCATGGATTTTTGTCATCTATTGCTGGGTAGATCGTGGCAATATGACAGGAATGTGGCTCATGATGGGAGAAAGAACACATATACCCTAGAGAAAAATGGGAGAACGCACATGTTGTTGCCAATTAAGGATAAAGAAGTGAAAACAGAGGTGAGCAACACTGTACTTCTCATGAGTGGGAAGAAACTTCTTAATGAGGTTAAGAAGAAGGAAGACACACAATTTATTGTGGTCAGGAAGCCAAAAATTGTTTTGACCAATACAAGAGTGGATGATTTAACAAAAGGAATCCAGGAGTTGCTGGAAGAGTTTGTTGATATAGTAGTGGACGAACTACCTCGTTCGTTGCCACCGATCAGAAGTATAAGTCATCACATTGATCTTATACCTGGAGCCAGTTTACCAAACAAAGCAGCATATAGATTGATGCCGCAGGAGAATAAAGAAGTCAAGAGACAAGTCCATGATTTAATGGACAAAGGATTGGTTAGGGAGAGTGTGAGTCCATGTGTTGTTCCAACAGTGCTCAGCCCAAAGAAAGATGGAGGCTGGAGAATGTGTACAGACTCAAGGGCAATCAATAAGATTACCATCAGATACAGATTTCCATTGCCAAGGATAGATGACTTGATGGATTGCTTGAGTGCAGCAAGATTTTTTTCAAAGATTGATTTGAAAAGCGGATATCATCAGATTCATATGAGAGAAGGTGATGAATGGAAGACAACATTCAAGACAAATGAAGGGCTGTCTGAATGGATTGTTATGCCATTTGGCTTAACAAATGCACCCAGTACTTTCATGAGATTGATGAATGAAGTCCTGAGGGATTTCATAGGGAAATTTGTCATTGTATATCTTGACGATATATTGATTTTCAACAAGACTGAAGCAGAACACTTGAAGCATTTAGCTACAATGATGAGGAGATTACAGCAAGAGAAGTTGTTGGTAAACATGAAGAAATCATCATTTATGAGGACAGAACTCATTTATCTGGGTTTTGTTATCTCTGCAAATGAGCTAAAAATGGATCCGGATAAGGTGAATGCGATTAATAATTGGACATCACCGAAAGGTGTGTTTGAAGTTCGAAGCTTCCATGGTTTAGCAAGTTTCTACAGGAAATTCATCCGAAATTTCAGTGGGATTAGCACACCAATGATGGATATGGTGAAGAAAAGACACAAAGATTTTCATTGGACAGAAGAAGCAGAGAAGAGTTTCAATCTGCTGAAGAAGAAGATCACTGAGCAACCGATTTTGGTTTTTCCAGATTTTAGCAAGACATTTCAGGTCAAGTGTGATGCGAGTGGGTTTGCAATTGGAGCAGTCTTGAGCCAAGATGACAGACTGATCGCATACTTCAGTGAGAAACCGAATGAAGCAAAGGTCAAATACTCAACATATGACAAGGAATTATATGCGGTCATACAGGTGCTGAAGAAATGGAGACACTATTTGGTTCCTAAAGAGTTTGTTTTGTATAGTGATAATCATGCTTTACAATTCGTGACTTAATAGGAGAAGTTGAACCAAAAGCATGCTAAATGGGTTGAATTCATGCAGAATTTTACTTTTGTGACTAAGCATATTTCTGGAACTACTAACAAAGTTGTTGATGCTTTGAGCAGGAAATGTTTGCTTATGCAGGAATTTAGAGTCAAAACTTTGGGTTTTGATAACCTCAAAGAGATGTATAGGGATGATGCAGATTTTAAAGAGGCGTATGAGGAATCTGAGAATCCAGTTCTCAGGGACAGAAGCCAGTGGACCGAATATATGATCCAGGATGGATTATTGTTCAGGGGCAATCAATTATGTATTCCAAAATGCTCCATGAGGGAGAATCTGTTGAAGGAAAAACACAGTGGAGGATTGGTCGGACATTTTGGTCATGATAAGACGTTCTCAAAGTTGAATGGCTCATATTTTTGGCCAGGAATGAGAACAGATGTTAAGATATTTTTGGACAGATGCATAATTTGTCAGCACACTAAAGGAAAAAGGCAAAATAGAGGGTTGTATCAGCCATTACCCATATCAGAAAGGTCGTGGGATGTAGTGAGCATGGATTTCATATTGGGATGGCCAAGGACACAAAGAGGATTTGATTCAATCTTTGTGGTGGTAGACAAATTTTCAAAGATGGCACATTTTATACCATGCCAGAAAACTAGCGATGAAACTCATATTGCAAACCTGTTTTTCAAGGAAGTCGTCAGACTTCACGGTTTACCAAGGAGTATAGTTTTAGATCGGGATACCAAATTCGTGGGACATTTTTGGAGGACTTTATGGAAGAAGCTGGGACAAGTTTGTCATTTAGCTCGACGTATCATCCTCAGACGGATGGGAAGACAGAAGTTGTGAACATAAGCTTGGGAGATTTGTTGAGAAGCTTAGTGACTGAACACCACAGTCAGTGGGATCATATTCTACCAGAGGCAGAATTTTCTTATAATGAATCGATCAATAGAAGCACAGGGCATAGCCAATTCTAGATTATATATGGAATGCAACCAAGGGGAGTTTCTGAATTGAAAGATTCAGAACAAGCTGAATTCAGGAGTGCTAGTGCAGAAGACTTTGCAGAAGAAAAGAAGGAGCTTCACAGTCAAGTCAAGAAGCGATTGCAGAATTCAAATTAAGAATACAAGCACAGAGCAGATCAACATAGGCGAGAACTTCAATTTGAATTTGGTGATTTGACTCTTGCACATCTAAGGAAAGAAAGGTTCCCAAGGGGAACATATAACAAATTGAAAATGAAAAAGATTGGACCATGCAAGATCATAAAGAAATTTGGGGCAAATGCATATGAGATTGAATTACCCGACGGGGTCGGAATTTCACCAATATTCAATGTTGCGGATTTGTACCCTTACAGAGCGGAAGAAAAAACAACAGAGGATGAACAGATAGAGGTTCAGTGGATCAAACAAATGCCTATAGCAGAAAAGCCACAGATGGAAAGTATAATTGACAAGAGAGTTAGCAAGAGGACCAGAAGAAAAGAGTATTTTGAATACTTGGTCAAATGGAAGAGACATCCAGTTGAAGATGCCAGCTGGGAAGATGAAGCAGAAATTCAGAAGCATGGGCAAACCATGCAAGAGCTCATGAACAGGAGTTCATGAAAATTTTCAAGCGAGGGAGTATGATGCAGGAGCATCGTAAGCAGTCAAGCGAGTGTGGAGGCGAAGGACAGCTGGAAGGCGCAACATGCATTTTTCATGTTTTGAAATGTTTCAAAAGTTTAAGGGAGCGGGTATAATGTAATAGTTAGGATGGTGACGTACTTGCATTTATATCTTGGAGGTTGTAAACAGATCTTGAGCGATTTCTCTCATCTGTAAAACATTAAGGCATTTAAGCCCAGTTAATAAAAGTAGGTAGGTTTGAATTAATAGATTAGACAGTTCAAAGAGTAGGAGGGAAAACGGATATAGACACCCTCACCATTGTATCATAGAGGATTGTATCATTAGCATAGAGCAAAAGAATAAGAGAGATATAGAAGAGAGTTGTAGAGAAGAACCCATGTACAAAAGATTTGAATTAATATATGGAGCTTTGAATCAGACTCATGGTGTTATGATGTTTTCTGTGTATACATGTTGAATGGTATGCTTATGGTTGTTTATTCTCTTTTTTATGCATTTGTTTTAATACTATGTGTATGTATGATTTCATGTTGAATGTTTGAAGTCTGAGAGAGAAAGAGAATGAGTTTCAATTGTTTCTCTTCCTGAGTGAGAGTTCCTGCAAGGAGTGCAATGAAACGTCCGCAAGGAGTGGGTTGACGAAGGTTCAGAGTTTATCTCTGAAAGATCAGGAGGGATACCATTGTTCTCATTCCAGCAGAAGTGCAGGTGAAGCACAAAATCCATTCAAGGAGTGCGTAGGCTGGTTGAAAGTTAGAACTTATCAACCAAGGGGAGAGTTGAAGGATTGTTGTGGCAGGGAGTGCACAGAATCGAAAGATCAAATACCCAGAAGTATTTGATAGATTGTTGCAAGGAGTGCGTGCAAGAGTTATTTTCAAGGCTTTAGGTTGCCAGAGAAAGATCAGGAGGGTTAACACCTTTGAAAGTACCCAAAGGGAGGCGGAGATTGAAAATGTCTCGCAGAAGTTAAGTTCAGAAGTGAAAGAACATTTGTTCATTTCGTAGAAGTTGTTACGGAGGAACTGAGTGGTCGAAATTCTCTGTGGAGAATTCATGAAATAGCGAGGACCGTAGGATCCAAAGAAGTTGCAGGGTGGTTAAAGTAGGAGAACTCATCACTCTAGGATCCAGAATCAACGTGGACCGTTGATTGTGCTTTGCACAAGACTTCATATCATTTCTTCATTTCGGGGATCCTAACAACAAGGAGTTGAGCGCAGTGGAACGAAAGTACCGAAATCGTGAGTTGCGACAGGAATTGGCATAGAGTTCGGGATTTCTTCACTTCGGGTGTCGGGAAATGGAGGAGGCAGTGCTTTGGGAGTGAGAGTCCCAAAATCTGGGAAGAGTGAAAGGTGGCAAGAATCTGTGTCAGAGACAGAGGACAACAAAGAAGATAGGTGGTGCACTTGTCGCCAGATGGAGTCAAGCTTCGTTGACTGTTTCGGGGTTTCGTAGGTTGGAGAGACAGAAGTCTTGCATCAGGATTCGCGAAGTCGCGAAGTCTGAAATTTCGAATAGGTAGAAAGTTCTGTGAGAAGCCAGCCTTTGCTGAATACATTTCGGAGAATCAACATTTCGGGTTTCGGCGGGTTCAGGAGCCAGAAAATCGACAACAGAAAGCGCGATATTGTGAAACTTGAAAGCTTGAATTAGAGAAGGGCACGATGTTATTGCATGCAAGGAGATTTTGGTTGGCGCCTGATGTTTTTTCACACAGGCTTAATTCATAAGGACTTGTGGATCGATTTGTTGGAGGTTCCGATAGGGATCCGAAAGAGCTACTTTGGCTCAAGGAGATTTGAACGATCCTATGAACGGACCTCGACCTGAGGGTTCGAGGGTCTACATCATATTCCATTTTTATACATGTTGTTTCTCTCCATGATCTACCTTTCAGTGGTTAAACTAATTTCTGAAGGAACCTGCTCTGATACCAATCGTTGGATTACTGAGAGAGGGGGTGAATCAATAATAGAGAAATCTAATCATTTTTAACCATATAATACAAGTCTTATATCAATGTAGCATTATCATCCAATATTTGCAGAGTAAATAAACAATGAACAAATGAACAATCATACACATACACAATACACCATTTTTTTTACGTAGAAACCCAAAGAGAAAGAAAACCACATAATGTTTTTTCTTATATGTCTTAAAAAATTACATTCATTGGAAGCACAAACTTCCTTTGTTTTCTAGCTGCAACTAGAAGGAGGCTCCAACCCCCTAGTTTCTCAGGCTACAACTTGAGGGAAGTTCCAAATCCCTAATTCTCTGGCTACAACCAGAAGGAGGCTACAACCCCCTATGTTCTCCGGCTACAACCGTAAGGTGGCTACAACCACTTGTCATTTCCCTGTCCCACCATATTGATGTATAAGTAGAATTATGGAACCACTATCACACTATCACTGTGAGATATACTATTTTAAACATGTACCAATAAAACTACACCAAACAACCTGTACCAATAACTTGAACCATGTATCAACCATGCATCAACCTGTACTTCAACCTGTACCATAAAAAAGTGCATCAACCATGCACCAACCTATACCAAACAACCTGTAATCAATTTGTACCATAAAAAAATGCATCAACCATGCACCAACCTGTACCTCAACCTGTAAACCTTCCTTAACTTTAACAACAAGAGACTAGCATTTTCATCAAACTTTACCTTAGTTTCACATGACTAGTATTGGATTAGTCAACAACCCTAAATTGAAATAATCATAACTATGTACTTGTAATGAATAAAGATCTAAAAACAGTATACAGTTTTCTTCAGTGTGTTTAATGCAATTCCTCCAAGTTTCACTACTTAGAACCTCTTAGAAAAGGAGTTATAGCAAAAATGACATACCTTGTTGAATTCTGGCTTATTCTAGAGAGCGAACTCGTAGAGCGTGCCCCGCATGGAATATTTGTTGTATGAATATGAAAATTTTACACATAATACTATAGACTATACTCTAACCAAAACATTTGGTCTTACTGAAATGGGATCTGTTATGAAGAATTTATGACGTTTTTACCCGAAACACCTATTTTAGACTAGTTTTAGGACTAGCCACAAACCCTATTTTCCACAGAGTTTAACTCCAAACATACAATGACCCACAAGATGAAATTCGCACCAAAACTACTTGGATATGTTTCCTCAATGGACTCTCAATTTCACAGTCTGAATCATTCTAGAAAAAAAATTATTGTGAAAATGGTGAGATGACCTGTAAATAACATACCTTAGAAACCATCGTCAAAAGAATTTATCCTCCCTTGAATTTTGGCCTTCTTTACTTCACCTTCCCTCTAAAATTAGGCTTAGATATCATTTGGTTACCTCAATCACCTGTATATATCCAATATGCTCTTGAGTGTGATTAAAACTAGCACAACCACAAGGCACTCGTGGCTGGTGAACGCCAAAATAACCGAGTCCTGGGCATTAAATAACCGCAGAATATTGTGCATTAAATAACCGACGTGGTAAAACGACGCAGTAAGAGCTCCAAGCAGGAAAATTTCGCCCAGTAAATAATAGTTGGAGTAAAAATCGTGGCTAGTAAACTTGGGCTTTTTAGAAAATGAAACGTTAATCACTCAGAGGTGGCAATTAGCTAGCCATCATAGTAAATTTTAAATATGATTAAGTAAAAGTAAAAAAATAAACATGTAAACATATGTCTTTATAATAGTGAGGAAGTTAGTGGTTGAAATCAAAACCATTGATTTATTGGGACGACTAAGAATATTCCAACAATATTTAATCTTGTCCATACAAAACTGATTAAGTACTAAAAACATATTAAATGTGCCCATTGTCAATAGGTGTACGCCTTTCGACGTAATGAGAGAGCCTTGCCTCTTATTTATACTTTCATGTAGCTTCCTCAAGGGATTAACTTTTAACCATCTTAACCCAATTTCCTTAATTTAGGGCTAACTCACTTCTAACCACTTTCCATAATTAGAAAGTTATCCATTTACTTTATTATTTAAATAATCATCATTGACTGTCACTTCACTTTATTCTTTAAATAATCCTCTTTGACTTTGTCACTTCACTTTATTATTTAAATAATCCTCTTTGACTTTGTCACTTCACTTTATTATTTAAATAATACTTTTTTACTTTGTCACTTCAATTTATTATTTAAATAATTTCTTCTTTGCAAGCACTTTGACTTCTTTGACCTTTTGGGGCTTCAAGCCAACATATGAGGGTCCTCCAAATTCATAAGGCCATAACTCTCAAACCGTGGGGAGTTATGTGACGTTCCACATACCACCAGAAATAGCATGACATGTACTATCCATCTAGAATAGTATTACCTGTAAATATATCAAAACTCATACCATTATACATCAAACAAACTTGGGTCCATTACCCAAACCTTTGTGCGACCAGAATTTGCTACCAGGCTTTCTTCAAGGGTTGACATCAATGACAACCAACCCAATTAATCAACAATTTGATTATTATTGTTCATACCATGGTATTCATAGAGAGAAGACAGTTCCAGGAATACCACAAGAAAATGGTGTGTCAGAAAGGATGAACAAGACAATCATGGAGTGTGCAAGGAGTATGAGATTGCATGATGGTTTTTCCTTACAGTTATGGGAAGATGTTGTAGATATTGTTTTTTACTTAATAAACAAAGGAACTTCAAGCTCTTTGGATAGTAGAATTTCACAGGAGGCATGGACAGGTAAAAAGGTAAACTATTATTTTTTGAAGACTTTTGGTTTTGAATCATTTGTCCATATTGATAAAGAAAACAGAACAAAGCTTGAGGCAAAATCCAAGAAGTGTACCTTTATTGTATACAGTGTTAATGATTTTGGTTATCGCTTATGGGATTATGAAAATAAAAAAATCATTAGGAGTAGAGATGTCATATTCAATGAGAAGGTCATGTACAAAGATTCGTTGTAGGGAAAGAAACAAGAAAAAGAAAAACCAGAATACACAATCCTTGATGAGATCACTGAAAAATAAATTTCAAAGGTACCATAAAATCAAAATGTACAACAACAGTATCAGCAGGTACCTCAAACTTCTACAAGTATTGTTAGAAGATCTACCAGTTTAAGTAGACCCCCTGAACGATACTCTCCTTCATTGTATTATTTATTGTTGATTGATTCTAGTGAACCAGAATGTTATGAAGAGACAATGTAGGTAGACACCAAAAAGAAATGGGAGCAAGGCATGAAACATGAAATGGATTTTGTGGTAAATAACCAGACTTGGGACTTGGTTCAGTTTCCTGCAAGAAAAAGAGCATTGCAGAATAAATGGGTTTACAAGTTGAAGGAAGAAGATGGAGGAAAAAAGTGATACAAGGCTAGACTTGTTGTAAAGGGGTTTGCACAAAAGAAAAGTATAGATTTTGATGAAATATTTTCTCTTGTTGTTAAAATGACTTCAATTAGGACTATTTTAAGTCTTGTGGCAGTAGAAGATTTGCATATTGAACAGTTAGATGTAAAAACAATTTTTCTCCATGGGGATTTGAAGGAAGAGATTTATATGCAACAACCACAAGGGTATGAGGTCAAAGGGAAGAAGAATTTGGTATGTAGGTTGAAGAAGAGCTTGTATGGCCTAAAACAATCTCCAAGGAAATGGTATTTGAAGTTTGACAGGTTTATGACAGAACAGGATTATAGTAGATGTCATTCTGATAACTGTGTTTATTTTAAAAAGTTAGAAAATGGAAGTTATATTATCTTTCTATTGTATGTAGATGACATGCTTGTTGCAGGGTCTAATATGGAGGATATAAATGTGCTCAAGAATAAATTAGCTAATTCATTTGCGATGAAGAATTTGGGTGCTACAAAGAAAATCCTTGGTATGAGAATAACAAGAGACAAGAAAAATCGCAAATTGACAGTCTCGGAGTGAGTACATAGAGAAGGTGTTGGAGAGGTTTAGATTGCAGAATGAAAACCTAGTTAGTACACCTTTGGCCAACCATTTCAAATTAACTAAGGAAATGTGTCCCAAGACATAGGAGGAGATAGAATGCATGTCCATGATCCCTTATTCTTCAATAATTGGCAGCTTGATGTATGCGATAGTTTGCACAAGACCAGATATTGCACATGCAGTGGGAGTTGTGAGAAGGTATATGAACAATCCAGGTAAAGAACATTGGGAGATAGTAAAGTGGATTCTCGGGTATTTGAAAGGTAGTTATACTCATGCATTATGTTTTGAAGGTTCAGACACTGTTCTATAGGGATATGTTGATTCAAATATGGCAGGTGATAAAGATAGCAAGAGGAGCACCACAATGTATGTTTTTACTGTAGGTGGAACAACAGTAAGTTGGATTTAGAAACTGCAAAAGGTTGTTGCACTTTCAAAAACATAGGTAGAGTATGTTTTTGCTACAGAGGCTAGTAAAGAGATGATTTGGTTACAGAGGTTTATGGAAAAATTGCGAAAGAAGTAGGAGAATAACAGGTTGTACCGTGACATTGAGAGTGTCATTCATATTGCAAATAAATCAACCTTCCATTCGAAGAATAAGAATATACAACTCATGTACCATTTCATATGATCTGTCTTGGAAGATGGACATTTGAAGTTGGAAAAGATACACACTATCCAGAATCCTATAGACATGTTAACAAAGGGGGTAACCAGGGAGAAACTAAGTTCCTGCTCACTTTAAATTGGTCTTCAAGAATGAAGGTAAAGATGATAAATTTTCTAGGTTGACGTAGACCTATCAGCCCTCGGGACAATATCCACTCACGAGATCATTCTTTATCTCCCTCGAGTTGAATCTGTTCTTTAGATTCCCTGCTGGAATCACAAATTATCGATCCACAGGTCCTTTCGGAAGCTCCCTTGCGCGAACAACACTAGGCGCGAGCTCCACTTCTCCGTGCGACCACATCACTATGACCAAGGCCTAACCCAAAAGGTGCTTGTCACAACTCGCCACTCGCGAGTTCGTGAGTCGAGGCTCCCGACTCTTCTTTTCCAATCCTGCGATATCTGAAATCGCGAAATGGTTATATCTCCTCCTCTGTCAGCACCTTCCACACGTAACCGTAGGTTAGGGCTTAAATACCAACGCCTCTCATAACTCGCACCTGCGTGAGTTTGTGGGTCGAACTCTTGTGCCCTTCTGTTGCGATTTCCCGAGACGCGATAAGTCAACACTGGGTTGACTCCTTCCTTGATGCTTTTCGCTATTCGCAACCTTGCAGGTTGAAGCATTGAGCCTTCATGCTCTTATCCTGTGAATCCCTGAGATGCGAGAAATCAACGGAGCGTTGAATCCCTTCTCTAGGAGACACGTGTTTGAATATCTATCATGCAGGCCCCACTTTATGGCTCTGCCACGTGTCCACACGAGCCTCCGCTCTTGGCACTTCGTGACTTATGATGTCGAAAGTGACTCCTCTCAACCTCTGAACCCCCGAATGCACGATAGGAGATGGGGTTCTTGATCCAACGGTCCTCCCGTGACCTGGATCCAACGACTATCCTTGCTCCTCGCGACTTCACGACTTGGAGCACCCAACTCTTGGGATCTCACCTTACAAACTTCCGAGTTTGCAAGACCCGAATCCTGGATCTCTTTGGCACTTCGCCAACTCCGTGATTGCTGCCACCTGTCCTCCTCAGATGGACGGCTGTGATTCTCTCGCGACTTCACCACTCACGACTTGGAGCACGCAACTCCTGGGCTCTCACCTTGCGAACCTCTGAGTTCGTGAGATCCCTAGATCTCTGCCACCTGTCCTCTTCGAATGGACGGTTCCGATCTTCTCGCGAATTTTTCACTCGCGAAGTCGAAGGACTTCCTTCTTTCAACCTCGATGTCCAAATCCCCGATAGAGAGGATCTCGCGACATGTGTCCTCCTTCCAACGAACGACTCAGATTCTCTCGCTATGTCAAGACTTCGCCTTTCGCAACCTCGCGAATCTTGATGCAAAGGTTTTAAACCTTCAACTCGTGAATCCACGAAATGAGATTACATGAGTGATCCAATGGTCCTTGTTGGCTTCGATCCCATAGTCCGATTTATCCCGAGCTGGCACTTGAAGAATGCTTGTCGTAACTCCCCTGCTCCTCTGCAAGATCTGACGGCCCTCGGAACTTCGCGAATTCTCCACGGAGAATTCCGACCGTCCAATGCCTCCTTAACAACTCCTGCGAAATGAACAAGTATGCCTTCACAAAACTTTTCCACCAGAAAAACAACGTTGTTGCGCCTCCTTCCGACACTTCAAGGCACTAGCCCTCTTGAGCTTCTCTTCGACAACTTCGAAGACTCTATCCCTTCTGATCTTTCTCCACAACTCGAGTCTTCAAAAAGACTCCTACACGCACTCCTTGTGGCAATTCTTTAAATACTTCCAAGTAGTTGAACCTCTTCGACTCTGCGCACTCCCTGCGACAACAGTCCTTCAACAATTTCGCTCAGGTTGTAACTATGAGACTTCACTTGGCCTACGCACTCCTTGCACGACCCTTGTTCTTAACTTGCACTTCTGCGAGAATGAGAACAATGTTGTCTCTCCTGAGCTTGCAGAGACGAACTCTGAATTCTATCAACGCACACCTTGCGGACAATTTCATTGCACTCCTTGCAGGAAAACTCTTGCTCATACAGAGAAACAATTGAAACTCATTCTTTACTCTCCCCCTCTTCATATTTCAGACATTCAACATGAAATCATACATTCATACATCAAGAAAATGTATAACAGAAAGAGGAAAACAATCATGAGCATAACATTCAATCATGCATACACAGAAAGTATTTGAACACCATGAGTCTGAATCAAGATTTATATATTAATCTCAGAACTTTTGTACATGGGTTCTTCTACACAGTTTTCTGCTTCTTCTTCTCTATGTTGTCTTGATTGATTATGTTACTAATGTTACAATGATACAAGTGAGGGTGTCTATATCCATTTTCCCTCCGGCTCCTAAAACTGTCTAATCTAGGAATTTAAAGCTACCTACTTACATTTACTAGCATAAATGCCTCTTAGTCCTTCAGACGAGAGAGGGACTCTCAAGGTCTGATTACAATCTACAAGTACGCCCTTTCTTAACTATTTCATTTAAGTTTGGCGTATCCAACTTCAAAACATTTCAAACAATTCATCATGTGCCAAAATGCGTTGGCGTTTGTCCCCAGCTCACTTGTTGTTGGCGATGCTCCTGCATCATATTCCCTCGCTTGAAAATTTTCATGGGATCCTGTCCATGAGCTCTCACACGGTCTGTCCATGCTTCTGGATTTCTTCTTTGTTCTCCTAGCTGGAATATTCAACTGGATGTCCCTTCCACTTGACCAAGTATTCAAAATATTCCCTTCTTCTGGTCCTTTTGCTAACTCTTTTGTCCAGTATGTATTCCATTTGTGGCTTCTCTACAACTGGAATCTGTTTAGTCCACTGAAACTCTGGTTGTTCATTACCTGCTTTTGCTTCCTTATCTTTGTAAGGGTACAAATCTGAGATGTTGAATATCGAAGAAATTCTGATCCCATCGGGTAATTCAATCTCATAAGCATTTGCCCCAATTTTCTTCAAGACCTTACATGGTCCGATCTTCTTCATCTTCAGTTTGTTATATGCCCCCTTCGGGAATCTTTCCTTTCTCAGATGTGCCAAAATCAAATCACCAACCTCAAATTGAAGTTGTCTCCTATGTTGATTTGCTCTGCGCTTATACTCTTGGCTCGATTTTTTCAATCGCTCCTTCACCTGGCTGTGAAGTTCCTTCATTGCTTCGGCAAAATCTTCTGCACTAGCACTTCTTATATCATTCCATTCTAAATCCCTCAGTTTAGAAACTCCTCTTGGCTGTGTCCCATAAAAAATTTGGAATGGACTCTGCCTTGTGCTTCTGTTGATTGAATCATTATAATAAAATTCCGCCCGTGGCAGAATATTGTCCCACTGACTGTGGTGTTCTGTCACCAAACTCCTCAAAACGTCTCCCAAGCTCCTATTCACAGCTTATGTCTATCCATCCGTCTAAGGATGATAAGTTGAACTGAACGACAAGTTTGTTCCCAGCTTTTTCCATAGGGTTCTCCAGAAGTGTCCCACGAACTTGGTGTCTCGATTTGAGACGATGCTCCTTCGAATGACTTCTTTGAAAAACAAAATCGCAATGTGAGTTGCGTCACTGGTTTTCTGACATGGTATAAAGTGTGCCATTTTAGAAAATCTATCCACCACCATAAATATCGAGTCAAACCCTCTTTTTGTTCTCGGCAACCCCAATATGAAGTCCATGCTTACTGCATCCCACAACCTTTCTGGTATGGGTAACGGTTGATAAAATCCTCCATTTTGCCTTTTTCCTTTTGAATGCTGACAAATTCTACATCTGTCCACGAATATTTTGACATCTGCTCTCATTCCTGGCCAATAATATGACTCATTTAGCTTTGATAACGTCTTGTCATGACTAAAATGCTCGGCCAATCCTCCACTATATTTCTCCTTCAACAGATTCTCCCTCATGGAGCATTTTGGGATACAAATTTGATTACCCTTAAACAGTAATCCTTCTTGAATCATATATTCTGTCCATTGACTTCTGTCCCTGAGAATTGGATTCTCAGTTGCTTCATACGCCTCCTTAAAATATGGATCATCTCTGTACATGTCCCTAAGGTCATCAAAACCCAATGTTTTGACTCTGAACTTCTGCAACAACAAACGTTTCCTGCTTAAAGCATCAACAACTTTGTTAGCAGTTCCAGACATATGCTTAGTTACAAAAGTAAAGTTCTACATGTATTCAACCCATTTAACATGTCTTTGATTCAACTTCTCCTGTTGAGTCACAAATTGCAAAGCATGATTGTCACTGTATAAGACAAACTCCTTCGGGATTAAGTAGTGTCTCCACTTCTTCAATGCCTGAATAATAACATAGAACTCCTTGTCATACATGGAGTATTTCACTTTCGCTTCATTCAGCTTCTCGCTGAAGTATGCTATCGGCCTGTCTTCTTGGCTCAAGATTGCCCCTATTGCAAATCCACTTGCATCACATTTTACCTAAAATGTCTTTTTAAAATCCGACAACACCAAAATTGGTTGTTCCATGATTTTCCTTTTTAGCAAATTAAAACTTTTCTCAGCCTCTTCTGTCCAGTGAAAAGACTTGTGTCTCTTCTTCACTGTGTCCATCATCGGTGCACTAATTCCATTGAAATTCCTGATGAAATTTCGGTAGAAACTAGCCAATCCATGAAAACTTCGAACTTCAAAGATATTCTTTGGCGATGGCCAATTCTTAATTACCTCCACTTTATCTGGATCCATCCTCAACTTATCTACAGAAATAACAAACTCCAAATAAATGAGCTCCGTCTTTATGAATGAGGATTTCTTCATATTTATCAGCAACTTCTCTTGCTGTAGCTTCCGCATCACTGTAGCCAAATGTTTCATATGCTTTGCCTCTGTTTTACTGAAAATCAGTATGTCAAGGTATACTATGACAAATTTTCTGATAAAATCCTTCAGGACTTCGTTCATCAACCTCATGAAAGTGCTCAACGCATTTGTTAGACCAAATGGCATGACAAACCATTCATACAACCCTTCATTGGTTTTGAATGTTGTCTTCCATTCGTCACCTTCTCTCATACGAATTTGGTGATAACCACTTTTCAAATCAATTTTTGAAAAAAAATTGGCCCCACTTAAGCAATCCATCAAATCATCCATTCTTGGCAATGGAAATCTATACCGGATGGTTATCTTGTTGATTTCCCTTGAGTCTGTATACATTCTCTAGCCTCCATCTTTCTTTGGACTGAGTACTGTCGGAACAACACATGGACTCAAGATTTCTCTAACCAATCCTTTGTCCAACAAATCCTAGACCTGCCTTTTGACCTCTTCATTCTCCTGTGGCGTCAATCTATACACTGCCTTGTTTGGTAAACTAGCTCCTGGTATGAGATCAATGTGATGACTTACACTTCTGATTGGTGGCAACGAACGAGGTAGTTCGTCCACTACTATGTCAGCAAACTCTTCCAATAGGTTCTGAACCTCTTCTGGTAAATCATCTACCCTTGTACTGGTTAAAACAATTGTAGGCTTCCTGACCACAAGAATTGTGGTTCCTCCTTCTTCTTAACCTCTGTAAGAATTTCCTTCCCACTCATGAGAAGTACAGTGTTGCTTACTTCAGGTTTCACCTCTTTGTCCTTAATCGAAAACAACATGTGAGTTCTCCCATTCTTCTCTAGGGTGTATGTGTTCTTCCTCCCATCATGAATCACATTCCTATCATATTGCCATGGTCTACCCAGCAATAGATGACAAACATCCATGGGAATAACATCACAGAGTATTTCATCTTTATACCCTCCTATTTTAAATTCAACTAAACATTGTTTAGTGACATTTACCTGATGTCCTTTTTGTAGCCACAAAACTTTGTATGGGCTCGGATGCTCAATAGTCTCCAGCTCTAGTTTTTCTACCATCTCTGTAGAAACGAGATTATCTGTGCTACCACTATCCACAATGACCTTGCATACCCTGTCCTTGGTTTTGCAAGCAGTCCGAAAAAGACTGTTCCTTTGCACCGAACTCTCCACCTCCTTCTATGGTGTTAAGAGAACTTTTCTCATCACCAATGATCTTCCGCCTTCAGCATCCTCTGCCTCAACATTCCGCCTCTGTGCTTCGACAATGTGAGTTTCACCACCTTCTTTCTTTCTGTCTGGACACTCATAAGATTTATGTCCGACCTTTCCACATGTGAAGCATTTCACCACTCCACCTCTTCCTCTTCCTCTACCTCTGGTACGAGGGAAAATGTTTCCATCAACATACTGACCTCTCTGTTCTTACACTGCCCTCTCTGTGCTTCCACCTCTCTCATTTTGAGTCCGAGGTTTCTTCCACTCTTCCTTGGGTTTCTAATTTCTATCCTGCGCAACTAATTTGCCTCTAGCTTGACTTCTGCCTCGGCCTCTTTGACCTTGTTTTTGGCTCAACTTCTCTTCAGCTTTTATAGCCATCTGATAAGCATCTTCCACTGTTCAGATGGTAATCATGCTCATCTCATCCTGAATGTTGTATCTCAGACCATTCATATACCTGACAACTTTTTCATCATCACTTTCCCGATGATCTGCCCTGATGTTCAGCCTGTAGAATTCTTCAATGTACTTCTTCACTGACATCAGCTTCTGTCTCAAATTTTGCATTCTCCGAAACAGAGTAATTTGATAATCCCTGGGAATAAATTTTACCTTCATCTTCGCGATCATCCTATCCCAACTCTTGATTTTCTGCTTGCCTTTGCAGCATATGTCATCTTGTAGCTCATCCCACCACAAAGTTGCATATCTTTTAAGTCTTGTGACAACATGTTTGACCTTTTTGTCTTCCTCGACATCTTCATAGTCAAAATATGTGTCCAGAGCTCTAATCCAGTCTAGAAGCTCTTCAGCATCTAGGTTTCCTTCATATACTGGAATATCCATTTTTTCCCTAGCACCCATTCTTGCAACAGCCCTAATCAGGCGTTCATTTGCTGCATCTTCTGCTGCAACTTCTTCTCCTTCATGTCCAGCTTCATCTTCACTTTCAGATTCACTGACATCTCCAACATCGGTTGTGCGCCTCTGTTTTATTTCCATGTCCATGACCCTGGTGTGTAGGTTATGCATCTCTCTTTCCATGGCTGGATTTTACACCTACCTACCCCTTTCTTTTAACATCTCCCCTTCCTCTGGCGGATCGGGTGTTTGTCTATCTCTTCTTCTCGGGGCATGGCTGAGATTTCTTTCTCGCTTTCCCTGTTTGAAGTATACAAACAGAGTCAAGCTCTGATACCACTTGACGCAGACCTATCGGCCCTCGAGCCGATATCCGCTCACAGGATCGTTCTTTATCTCCCTCGAGTCGAATCGGTTCTTTAGATTCCCTGCTGGAATCACAAATTATCGATCCACAGGTCCTTTTAGAAGCTCCCCTGTGCGAACAGCACTAGGCGCGAGCTCCACTTCTCCGTGCGACCACAGCACTATGACCAAGGCCTAACCCAAAAGGTGCTTGTCACAACTCGCCACTCGCGAGTTCATGAGTTGAGGCTCCCGACTCTTCTTTTCCAATCCTACGATATCCGAAATCGTGAAATGTTTATAGCTCCTCCTCTGTCAGTGCCTTCCACACGTAATTGTAGGTTAGGGCTTAAATACCAATGCCTCTCATAACTCGCACCTTCGTGAGTTCGTGGGTCGAACTCTAATGCCCTCCTGTTGCGATCTCCCAAGACGCGATAAGTCAATGCCGGGTTGACTCCTTCCTTGATGCTTTTCGCTATTCGCAACCTCGCAGGTTGAAGCGTCGAGCCTTCATGCTCTTATCCCGCGAATCCCCGAGATGCGAGAAATCAACAGAGTGTTGACTCCCTTCTCTAGGCGATGCGTGTCTGTCTATCTATCATGTGGGCCCCACCTTATGGCTCTTGTATGTGTCCACACGAGCCTTCGCTCTCGGCACTTCACAACTTCTGATGTCGAAAGTGACTCCTCCCAACCTCTAAACCCCCAAATGTGTGATAGGTGATGGGGCTCCTGATCCAACGGTCCTCCCGTGACTTGGATCCAACGGCTATCCTCGCTCCTCGCGATTTCGTGACTTGGAGCACCCAACTACTGGGCTCTCACCTTGCGAACTTTTGAGTTCGCGAGACCCGAATCCTGGATCTCTTCGACACTTCGCCGAATCTGCGATTGCTGCCACCTATCCTCCTCAGATGGACGACTGCAATTCTCTCACGACTTCACCACTCGCAACTTGGAGCACCCAACTCCTGGGCTCTCACCTTGCGAACCTCCGAGTTCGCGAGATCCCTAGATCTTTGCCACCTATCCTCTTCGAATGGACGGTCCCGATCTTCTCGCGACTTCGCCACTTGCGAAGTCGAAGGACTTCCTTCTCTGAACCCCAATGTCCGAATCCCCGATAGAGAGGATCTCGCAACACGTGTCCTCCTTCCAACGAACGACTCAGATTCTCTTGCTATTTCGGGACTTCGTCTTCGTGACCTCGCGAATCTTGATGCAAAGGTTTTAAACCTTCAACTCGCGAATCCACGAAATGAGATTACGCGAGTGATCCAACGACCCTTGTTGGCTTGGATCCCACGGTCCGATTTCTCCCGAGATGGCACTTGAAGAATGCTTGTCATAACTCCCCTGCTCCTCTGCAAGATCTGATGGCCCTCGGAACTTCGCGAATTCTCCACGGAGAATTCCGACTGTCCAATGCCTCCTTAACAACTCCTGCAAAATGAACAAGTATGCCTTCACGAAACTTTTCCACTAGCAAAACGACGTCGTTGCACCTCTTTCCGACACTTCAAGGCACTAGCCCTCTTGATCTTCTCTTCGACAACTTCGAAGACTCTATCCCTTCTGAGCTTTCTCCACAACTCAAGTCTTCAAAAAGACTTCTGCGCGCACTCCCTGTGACAATTCTTCAAATACTTCCAAGTAGTTGAACCTTTTCGACTCTGCGCACTCCCTGCGACAACAATCCTTCAACAATTTTGCTCAGGTTGTAACTCTGAGACTTCACTTGGCCTACGCACTCCTTGCACGGCTCATGTGCTTAACTTACACTTCTGTGAGAATGAGAACAATGTTGTCCCTCATGAGCTTGCAGAGACGAACTCTGACTTCTGTCAACGCACACCTTGCGGACAATTTCACTGCACTCCTTGCAGGAAAACTCTTGCTCAGACAGAGAAACAATTGAAACTCATTCTTTACTCTCCCCCTCTTCAGATTTCAGACATTCAACATGAAATCATACATTCATACATCAAGCAAATGTATAATAGAAAGAGTAAAACAATCATGAGCATAACATTCAATCATGCATACACAGAAAGTATTTGAACACCATGAGTCTGAATCAAGCTTTATATATTAATCTCAGAACTTCTGTACATGGGTTCTTCTACATAGTTTTCTGCTTCTTCTTCTCTATGCTCTCTTGATTGATTATGTTGTTAATGTTACAATGATACAAGTGAGGGTGTCTATATCCGTTTTCCCTCCGGCTCCTAAAACTGTCTAATCTAGGAATTTAAAGCTACCTACTTACATTTACTAGCATAAATGCCTCTTAGTCCTTCAGACGAGAGCGGGACGCTCAAGGTCTGATTACAATCTACAAGTACGCCATTTCTTAACTATTTCATTTAAGTTTGGCGTATCCAACTTCAAAACATTTCAAACAATTCATCATGTGCCAAAATGCGTTGGCGTTTGTCCCCCGCTCACTTGTTGTTGGTGATGCTCCTGCATCATAGGTCCAAGAAGGTTCATAGTCCAGTAGATACAATAACAGTGGATTTGTTGAGATCAGTCTTCGAGTGGGAGATTGTTGGTTGTGGAGCTTGATTATCTTCCTGATTCAAAGGTATTTTTTTTTTCAATCGTGTTTATACCCCATGAAGACTTTACACCCTGGAAGAATGTACACTCCTCCATGCAGGGGAGTGCAGAATGAAATTGCCTTGTAAATGTATATTGTAATATCATTGTAAATCTGAATTATTCATTATAAGGCCGCAAATCTGACGGTAAAAGTTGTGTTAGGTTTTTTTACCCTAGAAGGAAACCCTCTTTTATGAGGGAAATGTATTGTGGATATGAATCATTGTGAATATTGTATTCTGAGTGAGGAGACTATGAAAAAAGAAGAGGAAGTTACATCAGGTGTGTTGTAGGTTGTATCCCTTCATTTGCTGGATAATAATAAAGAAAGGACCTGACAATTTCTCTAGTGGACGTAGCCCACACTGGGTGAACCACGTATATATGTGTCTCTATTGTATTGTGTATCTTCTGTGTTTTATTTCCACACTTGTTTTATTGTATTGCTCCGTGATCCTGTTTTTCTAACATGATAGACCCTTGCTCTCTTATTTATACTCTCCAAGTAGCTTCCTCTAGAAGTATCCACTTAACCACTTTGTCCACTTAGCCACTTTTTCCATTTAACCAACTTTGTTCACTTATCCACTTAACCACTTTGTCAACTTCATTATTTAATTAATTTCTCCTTGAAACCACATTAAATAAGAATCTTCTCGAATATTTTCTAGAATAATTGACTTCTTGTTGACCTTATAGGGGCTTCTAGAATACACTTAGGGGACCTCCAACTTCATAAGGCCATATCTCACTAACCATGAGGAACCACGTGGTGTTCCACATATCAACAAAAATGGAATGACGTGTACTGTTTATATAGAATAGTATTACCAACATATTCATTGGTTTCCGTTCCTTTATACCTCAAACAACCTCAAGTCCCTTACCCATATCTTTGTGCTACTGGACTTCTCCAAGGGTTGAAATCAATCTCTAAGAGTTAACATCAATCAACAATATCATTCTCCAAGAATTGACATAAATGAAGACCAATAATCCAAACTAACTATCCATCAACTTAAACCAATTGTATGACACTATTCTCATTACCTACTTCAAGGTAATTCTCTATATTTATGGGCGTTTATTATCATAACATTTATCTTTACTTCAATTTCCATTCTTTAAATATCCACATGAAAACACTGCCATAAAATCCAATCTCAACCTCTATTCTTTTGATTTTCAAACAATAATGAACCCGACTCATGGTAAGACACTCTGTCAATGAATAGACTAATCTTGGATTTTCTTGTCAAACACTCAAATGCGTGCAACAGTAATGACAGGTGAAAGAAGACAGTAGTACTGTCAATTACCTCACCCAGGTTGTTAACAGTCAATCCGCAGTGAGTAATTTCTCTACTCGTGGCTTAGAGGCAGTTCTTATTTTAGTGATGACAAGAATTGTTGAGTCGACGCAACCTATCATTCAATAAATGTAACGATATGATGGTATTCTCTATTCCAGGAATGGTAGTTACATAGTCTGATTCCTGGATATATAAATAGACACAAGAATACTTCATTTATAATTATTACCACAATCACCAAAAGAAACTGCGAAGTATCCAAGGGTCCTTCAACCCACGCGTCGAAGAGTGTTCAGATTACTAGAAGGAATGTCGATACCCAACTGGCGAGAGAAGAATGGACTAAAACATACTAACCTTACTTATATATGCCTACAGTTTACACTTGTACCAGTTTACTGAAGTGGTGTAATTAAATCGAGGCATGACTATGGTCACCTCTTGAAGTTATTCATGGAATAAATTAATAAGTTCAACAAAATTTGAAGCAGAAAGGAAAGGGAGTGTTTTGTTGTTTACACTTAGAGACTCAGGAAAGAGTTGTAAGGTTATTGTTTCTTCAACTGAATCAAACGATCTTTACTAGGGTTTACCAATATCATAACACCAGATAACATTACAACAGTCCAGATCTTAACATTACAACAGTCTTGTATCAAAGGCTTGTATCAGGCCAGATCTTAACATTACAACAGTCTCTGAGAGAAGGGGTGACTATAATTTGTTCTTGAAGGTGTTCAAGGATATAACTCATGGAATGAGTAAAAGACGATGGGAATGTGACGGTTGAGTGTATTAACCACATCATAAAACCCAGGACTGGAAGACTTCATCTAGTCTCTCTCCCTTCTAACAGTACAACTCAACAACGAAGATCTTCAAAGAATATTGAACATTAAATAAGGTAAAAGAATTCTACAGGTAGAAATTCGTTCAACACATCATAGTTAAAATTTTGTAAAAACATAATCGCAGAGTTTATAATTTGTTGTTGATTAATGTAATTCCTATTAAAAATTGAAACTAGCATTTACAAAAATGATTACTAGTTTGGAATTATACTGGTTGTATCAAAACACAATGATAATCGAAAGGCCAACCACATTGATTCGACTATTTCTTGCGAATCAATTTTCTATATATAGAATAATTTACATTTTTAATATAACCAGAAAAATAAATTACATGTTTGACAAGCCTTCATATATACTCAATATACAAATCAAAATTCATGTAATAGTGAAACAATGATACAGAGTAATTTCTTTGCCTTCTCATTGAAAGTAGAATTATATAAATTGCAATTCTGAAGGAGATAAAATCTATAACAACACGGTTTCTTTGTCTTCTCATTGTTATCTGAAATATAATTTGCATTTCACAAGGAATAAAACAATACTATTACAATCCTTTCCCAAACATATTGGGTATCCAAATTTAATATTCTTAACTCAAATAAATAACAATAAAATATCGTGACCAATACTGAAGTTGTTGGAGATAATCTTCAACTTGGAATCTTTCACTACGTCCTTCATTTCACCAGTACCTCTCAGCCAACGCTAGGGGTACTCTTCTTCCCCCTTAGCCCCCGAGTCGCAAAGGGGTCACACACTGAAGTTCAAAAACTATAGCTCAAGATTTGCCTCACAAGGAGAGGCTTCCACCTCTTTGCAAAGCTTGCAACCCAACTCACACAAGTAAAATCAATCAATAAAAATTTTAACAACATTTTATCCATCCAACACTATGGTGTTTTCCCTCTTCCTCACCATTCTTTTTATAAGAAAATTCACCTTGACACTTGTCATCTCATGCACCATTAAATAATTTTTACTAATTTTATTAGAGATTATTCACCCCCAATACATGTCACACTCCCCCCCAAGTTGCACATGTTTATTCCTTTTTAATTTAAAATAATTATGCATTTTCCCTCACATCCCCAATTAGTTCCTAAATTTTCTCCTAGTTGTCCCTTAGTTCCCCAATTTCTCTTTTATTGTGTCTCCCAACTAATTTACAATTGGAGTTTGATTATGACTATTCTCTTAGTTAGGATTTAGAGTTTGATTGACTTAGGATACTTAATCTATGTTGACATCCCATTCTCTCATGAATTAAATTATTTTTATTTAAAATTTATTTTTATTAATTACATGAGCACATTGTGCACATGCCTTAATTTTTATTCATATTCTCCCTTTACTAGTGTTATTTAGTCTTAATTCTCTTAAAACCCATTTTATAACTTTGTTTAGTCAAAACATCTAGACTTAGAATTTTGGTTATGTTTTTTGGTTTTTAACTGAATAATAATTTGTATTCTCTTCCCTAACAAAGACTAAGTATTCATTTTATTTTCTAAGGTATTATAGATTTTTATTGACTCAAAATGTATTCGTGGGATGTGCCCTTCAAGACGCACCTTTGTGCTCCAAGGGTGCCACTAGTTATTGACTTAGTTTAAAAGTTGTCTGACATTTGGAGTCAATAATCCACTTGTCAACCTTGTGTGAGACTAAGGGCTTACTGAGGAATAAAGAATCCACCTTATTATGTGCCCCTCATAAATCCTCGTGAGCAACTGTCTCAGCCTGTCCTCATGGCATCGTGAACCTCTTAGGAGCAAGGTAGTCGTTAAGCTTCAGTTCATGTCACGACAGGAGTGTTAGTAGGATATGACGGGGATGTTGCCACACCTCTCCCTCATCCATCTGATATCTTGTATGACCCCTCTATTCCATATGTGATTCGGATTAGCAAGCGTCACATGCATGCATCCACTGACAAAGATAATATTAATAACTCATATCCATGAAATTCATAATCGAATCATCATCATAACACATGCGCAAATAAAACAAGTACTCATAATCAAGTTAATAGTCCACTCCCTGACTCAATCCGAAGTCCAAGGAAGTTTTTCGATGCCCTCAACATCCTCATCATGTCACGTTTCTTGCACACTCAGGAAACCTCATCATAATACATGTTAATGTTATACATCAATATTAATAACACATCAAATTTCAATACTCAATCATAACATAAAATTATAAACCAAATTAGATAATAATAATGTACCATGTTTGACCGGATCACTTGAACACAAGTGTCCTCAAAGAATAATCAGTCTTATGAAAATGTGGTCAGTGAAAATATGGATGTTACATACACCCTCTCTTGTTTTAAACTTCATCCCGAAGTTTGTACAAACTAACAATAAAAGAATTAAATATAGTTTCTACTAATCTATATATCAAACTATCAAAATAAATAAGGAAACTGTTGACGCATCTCATATGCGTCCTCCCGGGTAGCAGAATGTGGACTATAATTGTCCCACTGGACCTTGACCTAATCGACTATTCGACGTCGTAGTTGTCGAGTGCAATGGTCCAATATTTGGATTGGTGCCGCCATGAAAGCACCCTTGCCCAATACCTGTAATGAACTCAAGTCAATAACATGTGATGGATCTGAAATATAATGACGTAAAACTAAAACATGAAACACACCATGCATACACCTCAAAGAATTAGGTAAGGCTAGTCAATAAGCCACAAGTCCTTTCTTTTCTACAACTTCGAAAGGTCCCACAAACCTTGGAGAGAGTTTAGCACCCTTTCCAAAATTAATCGAATTCTTATGCAACTTCGCCCACAAAAACACTTTATCACCAACCTCATAACTATGGTCTATACAATGTGCATATGCATAACTCTTTTTTTAGTCTTGCGTTTCCTTAATCCTTTTCCTTATGGATTTCATCTGATCTTCCATTTCTTGAATCACTTCTTGTCCCACCAAGACTCTACCCTCTAGTCGATCCCAACTCAAAGGTGTCTGACACGGTCGTCTGTAGAGAAACTCAAAAGGTGTCATCTTTATCAAACTTTGATAATTGTTGTTGTACGCAAATTCTTCCAATGGTACAAATTATTCCCCTCATTTATGTTGATCCATCACATACATTCGAAGCATATCCTCTAGAATTTGGTTCGTTCTTTCCTTTTTTCCATCGGATTTGGGGTGATATATTGTACTGAAATTTAATTGTGTTCTCAAAACCTCTTGGAAACTAGTCCAAAAACGTCCAGTAAATACCAATCCCCGATCAGATATTATCTTTCTCGGCACACCATGCAATCTTACAATTTCATATACAAAGATTCTAGATATATCAAGTGTTTGATATGTCATATACACTGGAATAACATGTGCACTCTTAACATAGTTACCAACTTAACGAGAACTCTACAGAGTTCTCATTTTTTGGAGGATCAATTTTTTTACCTCATTTTTAAAATATGTTGTTACCGGTAGCACCCTCCTCCATTTTTAGGTGGTTTTTTGATATTTTAAATTTTCTGATACATAAGGTTTCCACTTTGTTTTTTTAAATGCTCGTTTTTTATTTATTTTCAAAATTTTCAATTTTTTTTTCTCAACGATGTTTTTTCATCTATTTTCAAACTTTTCTATTTTATGTTTATTTTTATTTTTATTCAATCGTGTTTTTAATCATATTTCCATGCTTCATTCAATGTTAAAAATGTTGTACACCATTTATTTTTTTAAAATTAAGATTTTTCATATAATTATCCGTCCTTAATTAAGTTATGGTTCCATACATTTTAAATATAGTGGAAAATATCATTTTTAACACACTTTTTTTACCTTACTTCAATAAATTGAAAATAAGTGTTGTTAAATAATAATATTTTTAAATATTTAGAAAAAAATATTATTCATTTTTTTTATCAATTAAAAACTAAAATTATTAAGAAAACAAACAGAATTGAAATTTAAAAAACAAAAACATTTTAAAAACAAATTTATATGAGAAAAAACCATTGAAGAAAAACCTAAAAAAAAAAAAAACCATAAAATTTAAAAATATATATAAAAAGTAAGAAAAATGAGAACAAATTAAGAAAAGGGTAAAAAAAAAACTGATAACCCAAAAAAACTTTAAAAAGTTGAAAAAACCCCCAAAAATTTAAAAACATATAAAAAAAATAAAAACCAAATTAAAAAACTTAGAATAAAAATTTTAATACAAAATTTAAATAAAAATTAACGAAAATAAGTTGATAAAAAAAATAAAAACCAAATTAAAAAACTTAGAATAAAAATTTTAATACAAAATTTAAATAAAAATTAACGA
>ML783866.1:194088-239555 GCA_009831015.1 Picea engelmannii | reverse complement strand
CCCGTTTTAAAAAATGGTGCTACCGGTAGCACCACTTTTTGATTTGGGGGTTGATTTTGATGTTTTTTATGCAAAAATATGGGTTTTTTGGGCCAAAGTTCTCGTTTTGAGGTCACAGTTCTCATTAAGTTGGTAACTATGTTTCTTCGTCAATGTGTCGACAATTACAAAAATAGAATCATGTCTCATTGTCGTTAATGGAAATCCAACAATAAAATCCATCGATATAACTTCTCATTTCAATTCAGGAATCACACGTGGCTGTAATAATCCCACTGGATGTTTATGTTCATCCTTCACCTACTGGAATTCAAGACATTTTTTCACATAGCTAACTATATCTATTTTCATTCCCTTCCAAAAGAATAAGGGTTTAAGATTTGCCTTCATTTTCATGACTCCAGGATGAGCCATATACACCGCTCGATGAGCTTCATTCAAAATTAAATTTCTCAAATTGTCATTTGGTGGTACATAAATTCTTCCATTATATCTTAGTATCCCGTCATTGTCCAAAGAATATCCCTCATATCTCAGTACCATCATGGTATCGTGTTCGATGTTGTCTTTTACTTCCTTGTACCATTCGTCTTCAATCTGTAATGCCAAAATATTTTCTCGAAGATTAGTCTTTAGGGGTATTACTGAGAAAATGTGAGGTCTCTGACTCAATGCATCTGCGACTTTGTTAACGGTTCATTTAGTATACATGATTTCAAAATCATACTCACTTAAAAGTTTCGACCAACGTCTTTGTCACGCGTTCAAATCGCTTTGAGTAAAAATGTGTTGTAATCCACTATGATCAGTTTTCAACTCGAATTTCCGTCCAATAAGGTAATTTCTCCAAACTCATAAGGCATAAACAATTTCTAATAATTCCAGATCATGTGTAGCATAATTCTCTTCATTCTTTCTTAGTTTCCTTGAAATATATGTGATAACTCGACCTTCCTGCATTAGAAATCCACCCAATCCTTCCCTGGATGCGTCAGTGAATACCAAGAATTCACTGTCCATATATGGAACTTTCAGTATGGGTTTTGTTGTTAATAATTCTTTAATCTTCTAAAATGTTGCAACACATTTCGCTGACCATACAAATTTCTTATTCTTCTTTTGTAGTTTTGTAATGGGATTTGCTATTTTTGAAAAACCCTCGACAAAATGTCGATAGTAACTTGCTAATCCCATAAAACTGCGTACCTCTTGTATGTTCTTTGATGTTTTCCATTCCATAATGGCCTCTACCTTCGATGGATCCACATCGATACCTTCTCCAGAAATAATATGTCCCATATAGTGAATCTTTGTCTGATAGAAAGAAAACTTTGACAACTTTCTATACAACTTGTTTTCTCTTAAACACTTAAACACTGCAAAACTAATCTCAGATGTTTTTCATGCTCCTCTTTTGTCTAAGAGTAAACTAATATGTCATCAATAAATACTTGTACGAACTTGTCCAAGTATTCGCATAATACCCCATTCATTAAACTCATGAATACACCAGGGGCATTTGTCAATCCAAAAGGTAACACAATAAATTCGTAATGTCCAAATCTTGTCTTAAACGTTTTTTTAGGAATGTCTTCCTCTTTGATTTGCAACTGGTTATATCTTGATCTCAAATCAATCTTTGAAAATGCGGTCGCTCCCTTCATTTGATCAAATAAGTCATCAATTCTTGGTAACAGGTACCAATTATTGATCCTGGCTTTGTTTAATTGATGATAGTCAATGCAAAGCCTCCACAATCCGTCCTTATTTCTTACAAAAATTATTAGCGCACCCCACGGTGATACACTTGGACATATAAGTTCCAAATAATCCTTCAATTGCATCTTTAACTCTTGCAATTCAGGTGTCGACATCTGATATGGCATTCTAGGAATTGGTTATGTTCCAGGTTTTAGATCTATAGTAAATTCCATTTCTCTGTTTGGCGATAAACCCGATAGTTCTTCAATAAAAACATCAACAAACTCCGATACTACTGGAAAGTCTTCCAATCTTTTTGTGTCACCTTTTTCATTAAGTGCTAATATGGCATACAACTTACATCCCTTGCGCATGTTTTTTCTGTAATTGTAGGGAAGAAATAAATCTTAGTGATACTCCTTGGTTTCTTCCTACAATTACTCTACTCTGTCCCAAATCATCAATTAATCTTAATCTCTTCATCTTGCAGTTAAGTATTGCATCGTGAGATTCTAACCAATCCATTCCGATCACAATTTCGTAGGATCCCAAGGTTTTGACATAAAGGTTTACATTTGTGACAAAATCACCCAAGTTAATGTTGCAATCCTTAACCTTTCCTCCAACTTTTTTCTTCGAACCAGATGTCAATTCTACATATCTAAACTCATCTTGTTTGACTGCCTTCAGCTTAATTCTTTTAAATGTGGCACTAGATATAAAAATATCAATAGCTCTTGGATCTATCAAAACATTAAACTGTTGATCTGTTATCATACATGAATTCTCAAGCATTGTAGACTGATGCTCGGCCTGTCGATTATTCACCACTCCATGAATCCTATGGGCCTTGCCAAAATATCCCAATGTCGTATGTCCTACTGATCCAACATCTCTTGCCTTCTCAATAGGACAATCTATTCGATAGTGAGGCTCTCCACAATTCCAACATCCGTTCTTAGGGCCGGTGCTCGTACTTCCAGAGGAAGAATCTGTTGGTCTAGGGTTCTGAGATCTTGATATGTTCTATGGAACAAATCTATACTACTACTTATACTTGGGATGACGCGGTTGCTAATGTGGTGGTGCTCTATACAGATTCCTCTGACTGGTAGTCTGTCTACGTGGTGTAGTAAATATAGGTCCTTTGGATGTGTCACGGTGCCCAAAACTCTATCTAATAGGTTTTTTTTGTTGTTGTTCTCTAAGTGGCATCTTTCCTGTCTACCTGGAAGGAGTCCTACCTTGACCCCCATTGTTCAACTCTTCTTTAGCGATAAAATATTTATGTACTACATTGTGCAAATTCTAAGGCATCAAGATCCTCACCTTAGCACGCATATTGTAGTTGAGACCAAATACAAACTTATTCACCTTTAACTTTTCAGTGTTCAGGTGTGGATCATATTTGAGCAACTCCATAAACATGGCCTCATACTCGGGTACTGTACGATTTTCATTTCGTAAAGTGTTGAATTCATTGAGTTGGTGCTCGATGAACTCATCAGATAGATACCTCTATCGGAATCACTCCTTGAACAATTCCCATAACACATCTTCAATGGCCATATTCAGCCATGGTAAGAGTGTCTTCCACCAGAGAAGCACACTCCCTTTCAATTGGAAGACCGTCATGCGGACCTTCATGTTGGAGGTATAATCACGCAATGTGAAACATATTTCCATATTCTCCAACCAAGCTTTGGTTGCTAAACCATTCATGGAACCCAAGAACTCAAGAAATTTTACCTTCTTGAGTTCTCTATGAACACTACCACTAACTACAGGTGGGCATTGTGAACCCTCATTGGGTACAGACTCCCTTCCCTCATCTTGATCAAGGTGATTTATTAGCGCCTATGACATCCTCTAAAAATACCTCATCATACCCATGACATCTTCCACTACAACTTTCTCCTTCTCAGTGGTTTGCTCTTCTCCCTGTGGAGCAGATCCCTCAGGTGCAGATGTACTGGGAGGAGGCATACCTCTTCCTCCCGCACCCAGACATCTACTAATTCTCCGTCCTCTAACCATGATACTTGCATAAACAATTTCAAATGATATTAGCGATATATCATAATTTAAACAAAATTACATTGAAAGTTGTAACGTGTCCTGTGTCGCAAAGTAGAACCCTGCTTTAATACCATATGTAAAAACCCTCCAGTACTAAAATATTTTATTACAAGGGATCAAACTATATGCGTCAAGTAAGCATTTTATTAATAAATCTTATTTAAGATAACCATAGGGTAAATTATCTTCTTTATTTTATTTTATTTATATTTCTTCTTTAATCAGGTGAAAAGCCCAAGATAAAATGTAGTTCATATAAGTAAATAAAATTAAGAATAATACCAATATAACATTCAAAAATAAGGAAATTCCATGACAAAAAATGGATGAAGAACAAACACAAATCTGCCCCGTCTATTCATACAATGTTTATTGAACACAATAATATAATCCCCCATTATTTTTTTAAAATTTAATCTACCACTATTACACTATATAAGGATGTATTGTTATATATAATACAATTAATAATTGAGGAAAATTTAGGTCAACAGTAATCCATAGTGAATTGATTGTTATCATATTGAATAAAAATCGATTTCCTGTGAATAACATTGAATTAAAACTCTTACAAATCAAGGGGAAATACTACTTTCCTATTTCATAAATCCATAAATTTTACCTCTTGATTTATGATTTATTATATATATATATATATAACAAGTTTATTCTTGCAAAACAAGAAAAACATGACCATTAATAATTATAGCACCGATATTAAAGACTCCAAACTCAAAATCATTAAAAGAAAACGAAATTAAGTAACAGTAATTCGACTAACATTCAAAAACACAACGATAATCGAAAGGCCAATCACATTGATTCGACTATTTCTTGCGAATCAATTTTCTATATACAGAATAATTTATATTTTTAATATAACCAGAAAAATAAATTACATATTCGAAAAGCATTCATATATACTCAATATACAAATCGAAATTCATGTAACAGTAAAACAACGATACACTGTAATTTCTTTGCCTTCTCGTTAAAAGTAGAATTATATAAATTGAAATTCTCAAGGAGATAAAATCTATAACAACGCGGTTTCTCTGTCTTCTCATTGCTATCCGAAATATAATTTGCATTTCATAAGGAATAAAACAATACTATTACAATCCTTTCCCAAATATAGTCGGTATCCAAATTTAATATTCTTAACTCAAATAAATAACAAACAAATACCTTGACCAACATACTAAAGTTGTTGGAGATAATATTCAACTTGGAGTTTTTCACTGTGTCATTTTTTGCTTGCTAATCAAATGACTTCACGGGTACCTCTCAACCGATGCTAGGGGTACTCTTCTTCCCCCTTAGGCCCTTCAAGCCGCAAAGGGATCACACACAAAAGTTCAAAAACTGTAGCTCAAGCTTGCCCTTGCAAGGAGAGGCTTCCACCTCTTTGCAAAGTTTGCATCCCAACTCACACAAGTAAACTTAGTCAATAGAAATTTTAACAACATTTCATTCATCCAGCAATAGGGTGTTTTCCCTCTTCCTCACCATTCTTTTTATAAGAAAAATCACCTTGAAACTTGTCATCTCATGCACCATTAAATAATTTTTAATAATTTTATTAGAGATTATTCACCCCCAACACATGTCACACTCCCCCCCAAGTTGCACATGTTTATTCCTTTTTAATTTAAAATAATTATGTATTTTCCCTCACATCCCGAATTAGTTCCTAGATTTTCTCTATAACGGCCCTACGTTACACCTAAGAAAAAGTGAAGCATAAGGTAAAAAAAAATTTGCATTAATAAATTAACATCAACACATGATCACAACAACGCATAATCAACAACATCATAAGTAAAAGAAATACCAACTACTCATCATGGGAATGGCTTACGACGCATTCACCGCGTCAACGAAGGATAACAACACATAAACATAAATAGCGTAGTAGATTAGCGCATCATAATTATCTTGAACAATATGCAACAACATTCAATCAGATAATGAATATAAAATGACTACCCCCCCAACCTACCTTGCAAGGTTAGGACCTCCAGGACACATAAGCAACGCTCAAGCCCAGGTTTCAATTGATTTTAACTATTTAAGGTCTCAGGGCTGATGATTGTTCTAAGGAACAAGGAAGTGTCTACATCACACTAACAACAAGTCCAGTCATCATCTAGATCAATCCATCAATATTATTCATCAATCATACATCCATATTAAATATTCCATGCGTGTGAGAGTAACAATTCTAGAACAATCACATGTCAACTTAAGTAAAAGCGCAAGAGAAACTAGCCACTAAATCAGTCATAAATAAAATAATTCAAGACGCAGGATTAGTTAACATTAAAAGCAAGGCGCAAGATAAAAAAGAAGAAGTAATCGCACACCCACTTAAATTAAGTCACGCATATAAGTCTATTCTTATATCAAAACAAATCAATGACACGAGGTAAATATTCATTAAATTTTTTTGGTGCCTAAGTAACTACAAACTCCTTCAATACATCATCTCTTATGCGCGCGATAAATTTATTATCTAGAACAACATTCCTTTCATTACATTCCAATACGCAAAATTCTAAGGTCCACAAAAATCATTTACTTACCTTATAATTTACACATGCAATAAATATAACTTCTAATTAATCTCATCATCAATATGTATTGCGCAAGGAAATCTAAACCATAAATTCAACATACATCATATTAAGTTTAGGCACAATAGTATCATCCATTTAACTCAGTGCGCAAGGAAATCTCCTCCTTCCAACAATTATGTGTCAACTCAATTGATGGCGGAAGAGTAAACTACACACATGACTATCCATACCTAGCTATATATATCATGGCATGAGTAAACTTATGACTAAATATTATATCCATCCATCGTATTCTTAAGACGCAACGAGACAACATTTTACAACACCATTAAAAGAAGAGCATAAAACATTTAAGGACTTTGATTATAGCATTACAGAAGAGCTTATAGCATTAAAGACTCCGAATATAGCATCAACGAGTTTAGCATAAAGGAGAGCATATAGCATTGAAGACTCTGAATATATCCTTAATGAATTTAGCATAAAAAGAGTTGATAGCATTAAATAACTATGAATATAGCCTCAATGAATTTAACATAAAAATAGAGCATGTAGCATTAAAGACTCTGAATATAGAATCAATGAATTTAGCATAAAAAGAGTTGATAACATTAAAGAACCATGAATATAGCATCAATGAATTTAGCATAAAAAGAGTTGATAACATTAAAGAACTTTGAATGTAAATGTTACATCGAAATTTACTCCATAATCATAATTCATGTAATTTAACCTTCTTATTAAGTAACTGGAATTGTGCCAAGTTGGAGGACTCCCGCCCACACCAAGAAAAAAGGTGAAGACTCATGCTAGCCCCCCCACAGAATGGGCACGATTTACTCATTAAAAATGCAGAGAATTAAAGATGAAAATGCAGGCTTTCTTTCCCTACAGGTTGGGCACGATTTTCTCAAGCTAAACACAGAGAAATACAGGTGAAGACATGTGCTAGCCTCCCCCACAGGATGAGCACGATTCTCTCAATAAAAATGCAAAGAAATAAAGGTGAAGACATCTGCTAGACTTCCCCATAGGTTGAGCACGATTTTCTTAATAAAAATGTAGACAAATAAAGGTGAAGACATGTGCTAGCCTCCCCCACAAGCTAAGCACTATTTTCTCAATAAAAACGTAGAAAAATAAACATGAAGACATGTGTTATCCTTCCCCACTGGCTGAGCACGATTTTCTCAATAAAAATGCAGAGAAATAAAGGTGAAGACATGTGCTAGCCTCCCCCACAGGCTGAGCATAATAAGCATTCAACAAATAAAACGCAGAGGAAAAATGTTGAGCCCAATGAAGAGAACTGAAGGTAATCACTTGGTGAAATTCAAGAATGAAATGCTGTGAAAAAACAATGCAACCAATCTCAGGGGCCAATTGTCAAGGCTGAGGAGAAGGGGACACAGTCCCAAGATTTTAAAATGCATAGGTGCAACAATGCTTTCTAGATCAATTTGGGGCTACAACTTTAGTTAAAAACTTAAAATGGGACAGAGAACAATCAACGCCATGATGAAGCCTAAGGCTGGGAAAATATTTCATGGAGAATAAATACAAAACGAAAATTACCACAACGACATGCTTAACTGAATCTCAGCAAAAACATTAAACCTTGAATAGATTTCCCAGCAACACGTATGCAATGAAATTAAACTAAAATTTTAATTGAAACTAATGAGCACAATCTCAGTTTAGAATTACCATAACCGGAGGAGAAGAATCTAAAGTTTTTTATCTGCGCTTGTGCTCCCTCCTGTCTCATGCTTGCTAACCATGAAGACTTCACCGGTACCTCCCATCCAATGCTAAGGGTACTCTTCTTCCCCTTTAGCCTCCTGAGTCGCAAAGGGGCCATGCACAAACTCAACCAGAAACTCTAGCTCCCATCTTGCCTCGCAAGTTCAAGCTACCACTTCTCTCTCAAGCTGGGAAACCCCAACTCTCACAAGTAAAACAATCAAAGAAAATCCAACAACATAACTTTGCCCATGAACCGTGTGATCCATTCCTCTTCTCAACCATTTCTTTTATAGAATTTTTCTTAGTGATAACTTTCCATTTTCACATTTAAATCATTTTATTAAAAAAAAATTAGGAATTATTTTCCCCACACACTTGTCACTCGTTCTCTTAGTTGCACAAGTAAATCCATAATTTAATTTAATTAAAAGTTAATTTCCTCACCCATCATAAAAGCACTCCTAAAATCACTCCTAGTGTTCCTTTATTTCTTTTATTTCCCATTTATGACAGACGCCTTTCTAAAATGGTGTTGAGTTTGATTTAGGAAAGTTCTTAGTTAGACTATACAAGATACCTTTCTATGCTTACACATTTATGATTTATTCCTTTCTCAACTAATTTCTAATTTAGTATTTACTTGCCAAGGATAGTAATCATCCCTTATGATTTATTTTTATATTCCATTTATTCTTAATTGATTTAATACATCCCCTCATCAATTAATTTAGAATTTTAGTTTTTAGTCTTCTCACTCACTTAGACATAGGCTTAGTTAAATATTTATTTGCAAAGGCCTAGACCTTTAGGGTTTATAATTAAATAAATTCATCTTTTCGTTAATTAATTAATAATTTAATTAATTAGGCAGGTGCTCAAGATTTTAAGGTTTATTATTCACTCAATTTTCTAGGCCACCTAGATTCATTGACTTTTTTTTTTATATACTGCGACGTGCCATTCAAGAGGCACTACGTGTTCCGAGGGTGCCACTTGCCTTTATTCAAATTTTAATTACACGACGTGCCCTTCAAGACGCACTATGTGCTCCTAAGGTGCCACTCACCTTTGATTGTTTTGATAGTTGTCAAACCCTTGGAATCAACACTCCATTAGGTTACCTTATGAGAGACTAAGAGCCTCTAAGGAATAAGGACCCTGCCTTATTGTGTGCCCCTTAGAATCTTCATGGGCGACTATCTCAGTCTTCCCTCACGACATTGTGGATCTCTCGAACTAGGAAATCATTAACCTACAATTCGAAGCATTGCGGGAGTGCTAGTAAACTGTGGCAAGGTTGTTTCCACACCTCTCCCTCAATATCTAGTTGTTTTACATGGCCCCTTTACTCCTTATGTGATTCTGATTATAAATCACTCGTCAGCATGCATCCATCAACGAAACACTATCAACGATCCATAAACAACATCATAATATACCTAATCATATGTCACATATGAAAAAATATAAAAATACCCAAACATATACAGTCCACTCCCTAACTCGATCCAGAGTCCAAGCAGGTCCATTGATGCCATCAGCGTCCTCAATCTATCAAGTGTCCTACACACTTAGGAAAAACCCATCAATAGCACCTATCTATACATAGATATTAAATAACATAACATCATAATCCAACAACATCATCATCAAAATCCATAAGCGAAACATGCAACCATATACTAAACCGGATCACTTGCATGCAAGTATCCTCAAAGAATAAGTCAAATCATGTGTGTGCAAGAGCGGGATGTTACATACACCCCCTCTTGTTTTAAACTTCATCCCAAAGTTTCACAGTATATGTGCAGTAAATAAAGTATCTGACAAGATCTAAATGTCTAACTATCAAACAAAAATGGAAATTGTTGGCGCATATCATATGCATCCTCCCAGGTAGCCGAGTGTGGGCTATAATTGTCCCACTAGACCTTGACCTGATTGGTTGTTTGACGCCGCAGTCGTCGAATGCAATGGTCCAGAATGCAGATTGGTTCCATTGTGAGCACACCTGTGTAGGATCACTAACATAATGTCTCAAAACAGATACATGAAAAGCATCGTGCATACACCTCAAATAATCCGGCAAGGTTAGTTGATAGGCCATGAGCCCCTTCCTTTCCACCACTTCGAAAGGTCCCACAAACCTAGGAGAGAGTTTAGCACCCTTTCCAAACTTGATCGAACTCTTGTGTGGTTTCACCTATAAGAAGACTCGATCACCAACTTCATAACTACGGTCAACATAATGCACATCGGCATAACTCTTATGTCAATCCTACGCTTCCTTAATTCATTGTCTTATCATTTTCATTTGTTCTTCCATTTCTTGAATCGCTTCTGGTCCTACCAATACCCTATCCTCAAGTCGATCCCAGCTCAAAGGCGTTTGACATGGTCACCCATAAAGAAACTCAAATGGAGCCATCTTAATGGTGCCTTAATAGTTGTTGTTGTAATATGCAAACTCTACCAGTGGCAAGAACCCTTCCCAACGCTTATGTTGGTCCATTACGTACATACGCAACATATCTTCCAAAATTTGGTTCATTCTTTCTGTCTTCCCGTCTATCTCTGGGTGATATGCAGTACTAAAGTTAATTTGGGCTCCCAAGGCCTCTTGGATACTAGTCCAAAATCGTCCTGTAATTATCGATCCTCGATCGGATATAATCCTCTTAGGCATGCCATGCAATCTCACAATATCGCTAATAAAAACTCTAGCTATGTTTGGCACCTGATATGTTATACACATAGGGATAAAATGTGCACTCTTCGTCAGAGTGTCAACTACTACGAAAATCGAGTCATGCCTCCTTTCTGTCAGCAGAAATCCCACAATGAAGTCCATCGAAATGACCTCCAATTTCGATTCTGGAATAGCGTGTGGTTGTAGTAATCCTACCAGATTTCTATGTTCAGCCTTCACTTGATGACATTCTAGACATCGTGTCACGTAGTTGACTATGTCCTGTTAAATTTGGAAACATCTACAGTCATTCTCCAATGAGAGGCCATATGGGCCACCCTGAGGCTAGCTAAGGAGATTTGGAGAATCAACCAGTCTTGTGAGGTATTGACAAAATCTAGGGGGGACGTACAACCTCTATGAGTCAAACGAAAATTCAGGACGAACGAAATGTTATGTGAGTCTAATGCAAAATTCAAGGGGAACATACAACCTCTGTGAGAATAGACAGTCTAGTGCAAAATTTAGGGGGAATGTAAAACCTCTATGAGCATAGACAGACTAGTGCAAACGTTAGGGGGAACATACAACCTTTGTGAGCCTAGTCAAACCTTGTGAGCCATGAGAAAAAGTCAAGGCATCTAGAAAAAGTTAGGTTGAATATAAAATTCCTATGAGCTAGAAACAAACGATATTCCTAATATTGCAAATGATATAAATGTATTGATCTAGTGCGTTGGCATGTGTAACATTATCCACAATGAAGAGAATTTTGAATTGCCTTGTAAAGAGTCGAGTTGTAACTAAAGCCTCAAGTCTAGTTCTATTTTAGAACTACAGTGTAATGTTGATTTATAACTGAAGTCTTAAGTCTAGTTCTATTTTAGAACTAAAGTGTAATGTTGAGTTGTAACTGAAGTCTTAAGTCTAGTTCTATTTTAGAACTAAAGTGTAATGTTGAGTTGCAACTGAAATCTTAAGTCTAGTTCTATTTTTTTAACTAAAGTGTAATGTTGAGTTGTAACTAAAGTCTCAAGTCTAGTTCTATTTTCGAACTAAAGTGTAATGTTGAGTTGTAATTGAGGTCTCAAGTCTAGTTCTATTTTCGGACTAAAGCATACCAGTCTCAAGTCTAGTTCTATTTTTGAACTAAAGTATAATTCTGAGTTGTAACCAGTCTCAAGTCTAGTTCTAAGTTCGAACTAAAGTATGAAGTTGAGTTATGATTAACTCATGCAAACATGTTACTATTTCAAGCATCTCCTCTTCTCCTGTTCAACCTATATAAGCAGAGGTCGACCCCTCTCTTCACAGAGTTTTGATATGCAAGTTAAGGGTGAAGCAATAGAGGCACATATCAGTGATAAAGAGACAGCATACCAAAGCAACATATCAGTGTTGTATATCAACATTAGAGGCAGTATATCAGAGGTGTATTTCAGCAAGGTCTTTTAAGTCTTTGTCAGGTCAGAGTCATCTTGGCAAGCTCTTTAAGAGAAGAACATTCATGGTGGATATTTGTAAGTGATCTTACATTATTAATGCAATAAAGGAATATCGTTTGTTGGGGTTTTTCTCCTTGTACAGGGTTTCCCCAGGGTTTATGTGTTGTTGATGTGCATTCTTACTCATCTACATAATTATTGTTATTCGATTATGATTTGGTATTGTTGAAGTGTATTAAGCTGGAATCAAAGTGTTGAAGAAAATAAAAGAATTAATCCGCATAAAAAATCAAGCTCATAATTTAACATGGTATCAAAGCTTAGGGTGTGTTAAATGTGTTGAAGTGTTGCAACAGGTACACACAGATCCAATCTAGCTTTATTAAGTTTCCAGTGTAAGGTCCATGGCATCCTCCATTTCAATCAGGGTCGGGGATAGGCTCAAAGGAACTTCCAACTTCAATGTGTGGAAGCTCCGGATAACAAATATCTTGGAGGAACATGATCTTGAGCAGAATGTGACCACAGTGGTGGAGGAACCCACGAATAATGTAGGAAGAGAAACCTTCAGGAAGAGTCAAGCAAAGGCTAAGCGAATCATCTTTGACTCAATCAAACATAGTATAATGCATGCAATGACTTTGTTAATGACTGCCAAGGACTATATGGATACCTTGGTGAATCTGTATAAGAAACATGCTCCAAGTAAGAAGAGGACACTTAAGCAAAACCTTAAGTATTTGAAGATGGAGAAAGGTGAATCAGTGGCATCTTTTTGTTCCAGGATAACCCAGATTAGAGATCAGTTTTTGGTCACATGGGTGATAGTGGACGTTGATGATTTAGCGCAGGCCATTTTTTACGGTCTTCCTTCTTCATGGGAGACCTTCTTATCCAGTGTAAGTGGGAGAGAGATTCAGCCCACGTTTGAGAGGTTATGGAATGATTTCCTCCAGGAGGAGAGTTGCACAGCTACTAGAAGCAAGCCAATGAAATAAGAGCACTCGGATTTAGCATTAAGATTCAAGGGAAAGAAGAAAGGAACATTCCAGAAAGGCTCTCAGAGGAAGACAAACACCAAAGGTACATTCAAAGGCAAGAATATTGATACATCTAAGATTAAATGCTTTAGTTGTAATAATTTGGGTCATTTTGCTAAAGATTGTTGGTTTATAAAGAAATATCCAAGGAAAGGGAAACATCATGCCTCAACTGTTGAGGATGATGAATCCAAAAGAAATCAAAAAATTACTTCTAATGAGAAAGAAAATAGAAAATAATATTACTTGGTTTCTACCTTATCCAGTTCAGTTTTCACGGGGCGAAAAACTTGGTTAGTAGATAGTGGTACATCAAAGCACATGACAAGGTACAAGGATATCCTTTCAAATTTCGAGACAAAATCTTTTGCAGAGCAGGTTGAGATTGGGGATGACAAATGTTACAAGACAGAGGGAGTAGCCTCCATCTCATTTAGATTGGAATCTGGGGCTAAAATTCATATTGATGAAGTATTATATGTTCTAGGGCTCAAGAAGAATCTACTATCAGTTGCAATGCTTGAGGACAAGGGATATTGGAATATATTCAAGGATAGGAAGGCACTACTATGGGCTAAAGGTAGCCACTTAAGACATCAGAACCCATTGGAACTCGCAGTGGAGGATTGTATGTCATGTCAGGACAGTCAATTCAGGCATTGGCTCATGATGCGACTAGCTCCAGCGAGTTGTGGCACAGAATACTTGGACATATTCATTAAAAATCTCTTCCAGATCTACAAAAATGGTATGTGGCATGCCCTCCATTTATCTTAGTAAAAATGAAATTTGTAAGGGATGCATGCTAGGTAAAAATAGAAAGAAAGCATTTCCTAGTAGTGATAACAGAGCTTAGGGCATCTTAGATCTGGTTCATTCTAATGTATTTGGTCCCATGTCATCTCCCTCACTTAGTGGTTGTTTGTATTATGTCATTTTTATTTATGATTACTAAAGAAAATGTTGGAAATATTTTCTTAAATCTAAAAGTGACACATTTGATAAATTCAAAAAGTATAAAGCCTTTAATGAAAAACAAACAGGGAAAAACATCAGAATCCTTAGAACAGATAGTGGAGGAGAGTTTGAATCTCTTCAGCTTGAGGATTTATGCAAGTCAGCAAGAATCAAGAGACAATTGACTATGCCATATAACCCTCAGCAAAATGGAGTTGTTGAGAGGAAAAACAAGACAATTCGTGAGGCAACAAAAGAAATCATGTTTGATCAGGATCTATCAAATTCTTTATGGGCAGAAGATACCTCCATTGTCATGTATATTCAGAACAGGTGTCCACGTGCTACCTTGAAGGACAAGACTCCTGAAGAGGTCTTCTCAGGGATCAAACCTGAAGTAGGACATCTAAGGATATTTGGGTGTCCTGTGTATATTCATGTCCCTAAGGAAAAGAGGTCAAATATGGAACCCTCAGGAAAGAAAGGGGTTTTTGTGGGGTACAATGAGAACTCCAAGGCTTACAGGATTTATGTACCAGGTCATAGGAAAATAGAGGTAAGAAATGATGTGACATTCCATGAGGAAGCCACATTTAAGAAATCCATAGAACTTCAGCAGGAATCAAAAGCAGTTCAGCCAACTTCACCCTCTTCTGAAAATGAAGAGTCAGATGATTAGAGGGAGGAACCTCATGAAGGGACAATTAATGAGCCCCTAGAACCTTTTGAAGTTTTAGAAATAAATCTTGAAGAACCTCCAACCAAAAGGAAGCCAGGGCGGCCTAAAGAAATAGTGCAGGAAGCAGAAAGGATAATTGCTCGCAAAGGAACTTTCAAGGAAAGGATGAAGCCGCATAGGTTTGGAGGCTATGTTGCACTAATGAGAAGCATTAGTGATGTCGAACCTTCTTCATTTGAAGAATCAGATAAATTACAAGTATGGAAGGATGACATGCTTGAGGAATACAAGTATATTATAAAGAACAATGTTTGGGACATTATGCTGAGGCCAAAAGACAAAATAGTGGTTTCTTCCAAATGGATCTATAAGATCACACATGAAGTTGATGGAAGTGTGGAAAATTTAAAAGCAATATTTGTAGCCAGAGGCTTCACTCAGAAAGAAGGAATCGACTGCGAAGAGACTTTTTATCCTGTAGCCAGGTATACCTCCATTCGAACTATTATTTCTTTAGCTCCCTTTCTTGGTGGGAAGCTACATCAGATGGATGTAAAAACAACATTCTTGAATGGAAAGATTGAACAAGAGGTCTTTGTGGAAAAACCAGATGGTTTTGTATTGCATAACAAAGGAACTCATGTATGCAAGATAAGGAAGGCCTTGTATGGTCTTAAGCAGGCTCCCAAAGTTTGGTATGATAGGATTGATGGCTTTCTTAAAAGCCTGGGATTTCAGAAAAGTGATGATGATGAAAATATGTACTTCAAGGTAAGAGGTAACCAACCTGTTATACTAATCATGTATGTTGATGATATCTTTATAACAATATATGAAGGGATAATAGCATGGTGTAAGAGGGAGCTAACCTAAGAATTTGAGATGAAAGACTTAGGCTTGATGCATTACTTCCTAGGATTGGAAGTATGGCAAAGATAGGGAGAGATATTTCTGGCGCAAGGAAAATACACAGTCGATGTACTAAAGAGGTTTGGTATGATGGATTGAAAATCCTTGTCTACTCCGATGATTACCAACCTGAGGAAGCTGTATGATTATGATACAGGTTCAGATTTAGTGGATCCCACCACGTATAGGCAACTGATTGGATCATTGATGTAGGTGATCCACACTAGGCTAGATATATGCTATGCAATGATTGCAATGAGTCAGTTCATGACCAAACTAAGATAGAGACACTAGGTGGAAGCAAAGAACATCTTGAGATATCCCAGAGGGACCATTACTTATGGTATGAGATATAAATCCAGTGGTGCTTTATTTTTGCATGGGTATGCAGATGTTGACTGGGCAGGAAGCCAAGTGGATCAGAAGATCACTTTTGGATACTGCTTCAGTTAAGGATCCACTATGATCTCTTGGTCAAGCCGGAAGCAAGGATCCATTACACAGATAACAACAGAGGTTGAGTACATTGTAGCAAGTGATGCTAGCAAGGACGCAGTATGGCTCAGAAAATTGGTTTCCGGATTGTTTGGAGACAAGCTCGAGATGATGGTGGTTCACTGTGATAATCAAATTTGCATAAAATTGACAGAGAACCCAGTATTTCATGACAAGTCAAAACATATTGACATGAGGTACCACTATATCTGAGACTTTTTCCAGAGAAAAACTGTAAAGTTACAGTACATAGCCACGAGCGAGTAGGTAGTTGATATCCTGACCAAGCCTCTGACCTCGAGACAGTTTGGGCAGCTGAGAGGCAAGCTTGGTGTGGCTGAGAATGACTCCCTCCCTGAGAGGGAGTATTAAATTTGGCAGCATCGACAATCATTCTCCAATGAGGGGCCATATGGGCCACCCTGAGGCTATCCAGGGAGATTTGGAGAATCAACCAGTCTTGTGAGGTATTGACAAAATCTAGGGGGAATGTACAACCTCTATAAGTCAAACCAAAAGTCATGACGAACGAGATGCTATGTGATTCTAATGCAAAAGTCAGGGGGAACGTACAACCTCTGTGAGCATAGACAATCTAGTGCAAAATTCAGGGGGAACGTACAACCTCTGTGAGCATAGATAGACTAGTGCAAAAGTTAGGGGGGACATACAACCTCTGTGAGCCTAGTCAAACCTTGTGAGCCATGAGCAAAATTCAAGGAATCTATAAAAATTTAGGTTGAATTTAAAATTCCTGAGCTAGAAACAAACAATATTCCTAATATTGCAAATGATATAAATGTATTGATCTAGTGTGATGGCACGCGTAACATTATCCACCATGAAGAGAATTTTGAATTGCCTTGTAAAGAATCGAGTTGTAACTGAAGTCTCAAGTCTAGTTCTATTTTAGAACTAAAGTGTAATTCTAAGTTATAACTAAAGTCTTAAGTCTAATTCTATTTTAGAACTAAAGTGTAATGTTGAGTTGCAACTAAAGTCTTAAGTCTAGTTCTATTTTAGAACTAAAGTGTAACATTGAGTTGTAACTAAAGTCTTAAGTCTAATTCTATTTTAGAAATAAAGTGTAATGTTGATTGCAACTAAAGTCTTAACTCTAGTTCTATTTTTGAACTAAAGTGTGATGTTGAGTTGTAACTAAAGTCTCAAGTCTAGTTCTACTTTTGAACTAAAGTGTAATGTTGAGTTGTAACTGAGGTCTCAAGTCTAGTTCTATTTTCAAACTAAAGCATACCAGTCTCAAGTCTATTTCTATTTTTGAACTAAAGTATAATGTTGAGTTGTAACCAGTCTCAAGTCTAGTTTTAAGTTCGAACTAAAGTATGAAGGTGAGTTATGATTAACTCATGCAAACATGTTACTATTTTGAGCCTCTCGTCTTCTCCTCTTCAACCTATATAAGAAGAGGTCGACCCCTCTCTTCATCATAGTTTTCATATGCAGGTTAAGGGTGAAGCAATAGAGGCACATATCAGTGATAAAGAGGCAACATACCAAAGAAGAATATCAGTGTTGTATATCAACAATAGAGGCAGCATATCAGAGGTGTATTTCACGAAGGTCGTTTAGGTATTTGTTAGGTCAGAGTCATCTTGGCAAGCTCTTTAAGATAAGAACATTCATGGTGGATATTTGTAAGTGATCTTACATTATTAATGAAATAAAGGAATATCGTTTGTTGGGGTTTTTCTCCCTATACATGGTTTCCCCAAGGTATATGTGTGGTTGATGTGCATGCTTACTCATCTACATAGTTATTGTTATTCGATTATGATTTGATATTGTTGAAGTGTATTAAGCTCGAATCAAAGTGTTGAAGAAAATAAAAGAATTAATCCACATAAGAAATCAAGCTCATAAGTTAACATGTCCACCTTCATTCCTTTCCAGAAGAATAAAGGCTTAAGGCCGACCCTCATCTTCGTGACTCCTGGATGAGCCATGTATACTGCTCTATGAGCCTCGTTTAAAATCAAACTTCTCAATTCATCTTTAGACGACATGTAATTCATGTTATTATACTGCATCAATTCGTCATCCTCTAAGGAATAACCTCCAAAATTCGGTATCATCATGGTGTCTCGTATGATAGTTTCCTTAACTTCTTTATACCAGTCATTGTTGTGTTGTATAGTTAGAATCTTTTCTCGAAGATTCGTCTGAAGAGGTATCACCAAAAATATGTGTGGTCTTTGACTTAATGCATATGCCACTCTGTTCATTGTTCCTTTTATGTAGGTAATCTCAAAATCATACTCGCTAAGTAGTTTTGACCAACGTCATTGTCACGTGTTCAAGTCACTTTTCATAAAAATGTGTTGCAAACCATAGTTTTATGTTTTTAGTTAGAATTTCCATCCAATTAGGTAGTGTCTCCATACTCTCAGGGCATACACAATAACCAATAACTCCAAATCATGCATCGCATAGTTCTCTTCATGCTTTCTTAATTTCCTAGAGATGTAAGTGATCACTCGACCGTCTTGCATCAAGACATCGCTTAAGCCTTCCTTGGACACGTCTGTGCATACCAAGAATTCCTTGTCCATGTCAAAGACTTTTAGTATCGGTGTTGTCGTCAACAGCTCCTTGAGCCTTCTAAATGCTTTCGCGCATTTCTCGATCCATACAAACTTCTTGTTTTTCTTCTGCAATTTTGTGATCGGATTTGCTATCTTTGAAAAACCTTTGACGAACCGTCAATAATATCTGGATAAAACCATGAAGCTATGTACTTCGGGTATGTTTGTCGACGCAGGCCATTCCATAATATCTTCTACCTTCATTAGATCCACAATGATACCTTCGTCGAAGATAACATGCCCTAAATAATGAATCCTTGATTGATAAAAAGAGCATTTTTATATTTTCCCGTATAATTTGTTCTCTCATAAACACTGTAGTACCAAGTGCAAATGCTCATCATGTTCTTCCTTCATCCGATAATATATCAATATGTCATCGATGAATACTTGAACATACTTGTTCAAGTATTCGTGGAACACCCCATTCATCAAACTCATGAATACCCCTGGGGCGTTTGTCAATCCAAAAGGTAAAACGGTAAAATCGTAGTGTTCGAACCTCGTCTTGAAGGTGATCTTAGGAATGTCTTCCTCTTTAATTTGTAACGATTGGTATCCTGATCTCAAGTCAATGTTTGAAAACATCGTTGCGCCCTTCATTTGGTCAAACAAATCGTCTATCCGTGGAAACAAAAATTGGTTCTTGATCATTGCCTTGTTCAATTGACGATAGTCAATGCAAAGTCTCCACGACCCATCCTTATTCTATATGAAAATAACATGTGCACCCCAAGGTGACACACTTGGACGTATAAGTCCTAGGTCTAACAACTCCTTCAGTTGCATTTTCAACTCTTGTAACTTAGGCGTTGACATCTGATAAGGTGTTCTTGCTATCGGTTCAGTTCCAGGTTTTAAGTTGATGGTAAATTCCATATCTCTTTTGAATGGAAACCCTGGTAACTCTTCTGGGAATACGTATGCAAAATCTTGTACTACCTGAAGGTTTTCTAGTCCTTCTGCCATGCCCTTGTTGTTCAGTGATAGAATTGCATATAGCTTGCATCCCTTGCGCATGTTCTTCCATAGTTGTAGGGAAGAAATGAACCTTAGGGAAACCCCCAGGTTCCTTCCTACAATCACTCATATTTGCCCCTCATCATTGGTCAAACTCAATTGTTTCGTCTTACAGTTGAGTATCGCATCATGCGATTCCAACCAGTCCATATTGATCACGACATCCTAAGATCATGACATACAAGTTGGCCTTCATTACAAAATATCCTAGGTTGAGGCTACAGTCCAAAACCTTTCCTCCAATCTTCTGCTTGGATCCTGAAGCCATTTCTACATAGCTAAACTCGTCCTGATTGACTTCCTTTACCTTAATTATTTTTAGCATTGCACCAGAAATAAAACTCTTTGTAGCACCTGGATCTATCAGAATACTAAAGATCTGGTCAGTGATGGTACCTGACATCTCGAGCATAGTAGATTGATTCTCATCCTAGAGGTTATTCACTGCTGCATGAATCTGGTGGGCCTTGCCCAAATCTCTTACTATAGTGTTTTTGGCTGACCCAACTACTCTAGCCCTCTCAACCGGAAAATCACACTGGTAATGTGGCTCTCCACATGTCCAACATCTGGCCTTCGTCCCAGTACTCCTTGTACATGAAGTAGAAGTTGATGGCCCACCTGTTGGGAACCCTAGTCTATTCTGTTGAACAGGCCTAAACTATTGTTGTTGTGGACAACACTACTACTGGTATTGTGGTCCTCTGTAGGATGTCCACTGCTGAGGCACCAGTTGTCGTGGTGTAATGAACATGTATCCTCTCAGAGTGCCTCGATACCCGGATGTATGTCTAGTTGGTGTCTGTTACTGCTGCGCACCAGATGTCGCCTGTCGCATCGGTCTCGCAGGAGTCTTGCTCTGTCCCCCACTGATCATCTTTTCCTCGGTGATGATGGCCTTCTAGACAACATCGTGCAACGTATGAGGCATTAGTATCCTCACTTTCACATGAACTTTGACATTAAGTTCGAACAAAAACTTGTTGACCTTGATCTTCTCGATGTTCAGATGTGGGGCATATCGAAGTAGCTCTGTAAACCAGGCCTCATACTCGGGCACCATCTAACCACCCTATCGCAAGGCATTGAACTCATTGAGTTGGCACTCAATGAATTCCTCTAATAAATACCTCTCCCAGAACCGTTCCTTAAATAGTTACCATGACACGTCTTCGACGACCATGTTTAGTTGTGGCAGGAGCACCTTCCACCAGAGAAGAGCGCTCCCCTTCAATTGAAAGACCACCATGCAGACTTTCATGTTGGAGGTATAATCGTGAAGTGCGAAGCACATCCCCATATTCTCCAACCATGCCTCGACGGTTGAGCCTTATGTGGCACCAAATAACTCAGGAAACTTCACCTTCTTGAGTTATTGGTGGATGCTACCACTGCCATCTGGAGTGCATTGTGAACCCTCAATGGGTACAGGTGCCCTAGCCTCCTCTCTATCTAGCCTATTGATCAAGGCCTCAGACATCCTCTGAAAGGACCTCATCAACCCAACTACATCCACCAAAGTTAGCTTATCCTGTCCAATGACTTGCTCTTCTCCTTGGGGTTAGACCCCTCAGGCGTGGATGCTACTAGAGGCATCACACCTCCTCCCCTAGCACCACGTCGTCTATCTCCACGACATCCTCTAACCATGATTACCTACAGGGACACAATTTCAAATTTTTGTTGGTGATAATTTATTAATCAAATATTTTAATATAATTGAAGGTGTGACAATCCATAGTCGCAGGGTTGAACCTGCTCTGATACCATATGTAACGACCCTCCGTTAGCCTAAGAAAAAGTGAAGCACAAGGTAATTCTTTTTTTTGCATTAATAAATTAACATCAACACATGATCGCAACATCGCCTAGTAAACAACATCATAAGTAAAATAAATACCAACTACTCATCATGGGAATCGCTTACGATGCATTCAATGCGTCAATGAAGGATAACAACACATAAACATAAATAGCGTAGAAAATTAACACATCATAATTATCTTGAACAATATGCCACAACATTCAATTAGATAATGAATATAAAATGACTGCCTTCCCAACCTACCCTGCAAGGTTAGGACCTCCAGGACACATAAGAAACGCTCAAGCCTAGGTTTCAATTGCTTTTAACCATTTAAGGTCTTAGGGTTGGTGACTATTCTGAGGAACAAGGAGGTGTCTACATCCCACTAACAACAAGTCTAGTCATCATCTAGATCAATCCATCAATCCTATTCATCAATCATACATCCATATTAAATATTCATTGCGCGTGAGAGTAACAATTCTAGAACAGTCACATGTCGAATTAAGTAAAGGCACAAGAGAAATTAGCCACTAAATCAATCATAAATCAAATAATTCAAGACGCGAGATTAGTTAACATTAAAATCAAGGCGCAAGAGAAAAATAAAGAAGCAATTCCATGCCCACCTAAATTAAGTCACGCATATAATTCTATTATTATATCACAGCAAATCAACAACGCGAGGTAAATATTCATTAAATTGTTGTGGCACCTAAGTAACTACAAAATCCTTCAATACATCATCTTTTATGCGTGCGAGAAATTTATTATCTAGAACAACATTCCTTTCATTACATTCCAATGCACAAAAGTCTAAGGTCCACAAAAATCATTTACTTACCCTATAATTTACACGTGCGATAAATCTAACTTATAATTAATCTCATCATCAATATGTATTGCGCAAGGAAATCTAAACCATGAATTCAACATACATCATATTAAGTTTAGGCACAATAGTATCATCCATTTAACTCAGTGCGCAAGGAAATCTCCTCCTTCCAACAATCATGCGTCAACTCAATTGATGGAGGAAGAGTAAAACTACACACATGACTATCCACACCTAGATATATATATCATGGCGTGAGTAAAATTATGACTAAATATTATATTCGTCCACCATATTCTTAAGGTGCAACAAGACAACAGTTTACAATACCATTAAAAGAAGAGCATAAAATATTTAAGGACTATGAATATAGCATCAAGGAATATAGCATTACAAAATACCTTATAGCATTAAAGACTCTGAATATAGAATCAATGAGTTTAGCATAAAGGAGAGCATATAGCATTGAAGACTCTGAATATAGCCTCAATGAATTTAGCATAAAAAGAGCTAATAACATTAAAGAACTCTGAATATAGCATCAATGAATTTAGCATAAAAAGAGATGATAGCATTAAAGAACTTTGAATATAACATCAATGAATTTAGCATAAAAAGAGAGCATATAGCATTAAAGACTTTGAATATAGCATCAATGAATTTAGCATTAAAAGAGTTGATAACATTAAAGAACTCTGAATATATCATCAATGAATTTAGCATAAAAAGATTTGATAGCATTAAGGAACTCCAAATGTAAATGTTAAATCGAAATTTACTCCATAATCATAATTCATGTAATTCAACCTTATTAAGTAATTGGAACCGTGCCAAGCTGGAGGACTCCCACCCACGCTGAGATAAAAAGGTGAATACCAGTGCTAGCCTCCCCCACATGTTGGGCATGATTTACTCATTAAAAACGCAGAGAATTAACGGTGAAAATGCAGGCTTACTTTCCCCATGGGTTGGGCAAGATTTTATCAAGCTAAACACATAGAAATATAGGTGAATACATGTGCTAGCCTCCCCCATAGGCTGAGCATGATTTTCTCAATAAAAACATAGAGAAATAAAGGTGAATACATGTGTTAGCCTTCCCCACAGGCTGAGCACGATTTTCTCAATAAAAATGCAGAAAAATAAAGGTGAAGACATGTTCTAGCCTCCCCCATAGGCTGAGCACGATTTTCTCAATAAAAACACAGATAAATAAAGCTAAAGACATGTGCTATCATTCCCCACATGTTGAGCACAATTTTCTCAATAAAAACACAGAGAAATAAAGGTGAAGACATGTGCTAGCCTCCCCCACAGGTTGAGCATAATAAGCATTCAACAAATAAAACACAGAGGAAAAATGTTGAGCCCAATGAAGAGAAATGAAGGTAACCACTTGGTGAAATAAAAGAACAAAATGATGTGAAAAAAAATGCAACCAATCTCAGGGGCCAACTGTCAAGGCTGAGGAGAATGGGACACAGTTCCAAGAATTTAAAATGCAGAGGTGCAACAATGTTTTCCAAATCAATTCGGGGCTGCAACTTCAGTTAAAAAATTAAAATGGGACAGAGAAAAATCAACGCCATGATGAAGCCTAAGGCTGGGAAAATATCTCATGGAGAATAAATACAAGACGGTATTACCACAATGACATGCTTAACTGAATCTCAACAAAAACATTAAACCTTGAGTAGATTTACCAGCAACACGTATGCAATGAAATTAAACTAAAATTTTAATTGAAACTAATGAGCACAATCTCAGTTTAGAATTACCATAACCAGAGGTGAAGAATATGAAGTTGTTGATTCATGCCTGTGCTCTCTTCTGTCTCCTGCTTGCTAACCATGAATACTTCACTGGTACCTCCCAGCCAATGCTAGGGGTACTCTTCTTCCCCCTTAGCCCCCTAAGCCGCAAAGGGGACATGCTCGAACTCAACTAGAAACTCTAGCTCTCAGCTTGCCTCACAAGGTCAAGCTACCGCTTCTCTCTCAAGCTGGGAAATCCCAACTCTCACAAGTAAAACAGTCAAAGAAAATTCAGCAGCATAACTCTCCCCATGAACCGTGTGATCCATTCCTCTCCTCGGCCATTTCTTTTATAGAATTTTTCTTAGTGACAACTTGGCATTTGCACATTTAAATCATTTTATTAAAAATTTATTAGGAATTATTTCCCCCCATACACTTGTCACATGTTCCCTTAGTTGCACAAGTAAATCCATAATTTAATTTAATTAAAAGTTAATTTCCTCACCCATCATAAAAGCGCTCCTAAAATCACTCCTAGTGTTCCTTTATTACCTTTATTTCCCATTTATGACTAACGCCTTTCTAAAATAGTGTTGAGATTGATTTAGGAAAGTTCTTTAGTTAGACTAGACAAGATACCTTTCTATGCTTACACATTTATGATTTATTCCTTTCTCAACTAATTTCTAATTTAGTATTTACTTGCTAAGGGTAGTAATCACTCCTTATGATTTATTTTTATATTCCATTTATTCTTAATTGATTTAATTCATCCCCTCATCAATTAATTTAGAATTTTAGTTTTTAGTCTTCTCACGCACTTAGACACAGGCTTAGTTAAATCTTTATTTGCAAACGCCTAGACCTTTAGGGTTTATAATTAAATAAATTCATATTTTTGTTAATTAATTAATAATTTAATTAATTAGGCAGGTGCTCAAGATTTTAAGGTTTATCATTCGCTCAATTTTCTAGGCCACCTAGATTCATTGACTTATTATTTTTTTTTATATACTGCGATGTGCCCTTCAAGACTCACTACGTTCTCCAAGGGTGCCACTTGCCTTTATTCAAATTTTAATTACGTGGCGTGCCCTTCAAGATGCACTACGTGCTCCAAGGGTGCCACTCGTCTTTGAATTTTTTGGTAACTATCAAACCCTTGGACTCAACAATCCATTAGGTGACCTTGTGAGAGACTAAGGGCCTCTAACGAATAAGGACCTTGCCTTATTGTGCGCCCCTTCGAATCTTCGTGAGCAACTGTCTCAATCTTCCCTCACGACATCGTGGATCTCTCGAACTAGGTAATCATTAACCTACAATTTGAGGCACAACGGGAGTGCTAGTAGGCTATGGCAGGGTTGTTGCCACACCTCTCCTTCAATATCTGGTTGTTGTGCATGTCCCCTTTACTCCTTATGTGAGTCTGATTAGCAAGCACTCGTCAGCCTGCATCCATCAATGAAACATTGTCAACGATCCATAAACAACATCATAATATACTTGATCATATGTCATATATGCAAAAATATAAAAATACCCAGCCATATACAATCCACTCCCTCACTCGATCTGGATTCCAAGGAGGTCCATTGATGTCATCGACATCCTTAATCTATCAAGTGTCCTTCACACTCAGGAGAAACTCGTCAATAGCACCTATCTATGCATAGATATTAAATAACATAACATCATCATCATAATCCATAAGCAAAATAGACAACCATATACTTAACCGGATCACTTGCACGCAAGTGTCCTCAAAGAATAAGTCAAATCATGTGTGCGCAAGAGTGGGATGTTACATTCTCCTACTTGTCCCTTAGTTCCCCAATTTCTCTTTATTGTTTCTCTGAACTAATTTACAATTGGAGTTTGATTAGGACCCTTCTCTTACTTAGGATTTAAAGTTTGATTGACTTAGGATACTTAATCTATGTTGACAACCCATTCTCTCATGAATTAAATTCTTTTTATTTAAATTTATTTTTTATTAATTTCATGCACACACTGTGCACATGCCTTAATTTTTATTCTTATTCTTCATTTACTAATGTTATTTATTCTAAATTCCATTAACTCATTTTATAACTGTATTCATTCAAAACATCTAGACTTAGAATTTTGGTTATATTTTTTGGTTTATAACTTAATAATAATTTGTATTCTCTTCCCTAACAAAGTCTAAGTATTCATTTTACTTTCTAAGGTCTTCTAGATTTTTATTGACTCATAATTTATTCATGCGATGTGCCCTTCAAGACACACATCTGTGCTCCAAGGGTGCCACTCGCCACTGACTTAGTTTGGAAGTTGTCTGACGCTTGGATTTGATACTCCACGTGTCGACCTTGTGTGAGACTAAGGACTTACTGAGGAATAAGGGATCCACCTTATTGCACACCCCTCATAAATCCTCGTGAGCGACTATCTCATTCTTCCCTCGTGACATCGTGAACCTCTCAAGAACAAGGTAGTCATTAACCTTTAGTTCAGGTTATGGGAGGAGTGTTGGTAGGATATGACAGGGACATTGCCACACCTCTCCCTCATCCATATGATATTTGTGTATGACCCCTCTACTCCATATGTGAGTCATATTAGCAAGCATAACATGCCTTCATCCACTGAAAAATATAATATTATTAACTCATATACATGAAATCCATAACTGAATCATCATCATAACACATGCGTAAATAAAAAAAAGTACTCATAATCAAGTTAATAGTCCACTCCCTCACTCAATCCGGAGTCCAAGGAAGTATATAGACCCCCTCAGCATCCTCATCTTTTCACATTTCCTGCACATTCAGGAAACCTCATCATAATAATTGTCAATGCTATACATCAATATTAATAACATATCAAATTTCAATACTCAATCATAGCATAAACTTATAAACCAAATCAAAAAATCATATTGTACCATGTTTAACCGGATCACTTGCATGAAAGTGTCCTCAAAGAATAATCAGTGTTATGAAAATGTGGTCAGTGAAAATCTAGATGTTATAGATGTGATGGGTGAAATTAATGGAGTCTACACAAAGCCCCGAAGGTGTGATTATGGAACCCGAAGTTGATAAAGGAAAATGGACATGAAGGATAATGCAAATGCAGGCAAAAAACTCATAGATGGATAGTCCTCTTTGTGTTGTTTCCAACGGTAGGTGGTACTCCACGTGGTTCCTCATGGTTAGGGAGATATTCCCTCATGAAGTTGGAAGCCCCAAATAATCGTTAAGCAACCCCTAATTGGTTACAAGTCATTAATGAATGGGTAAAGTGGTTGCAACAAGAAAGTTCAAGAAGCCCTAAGATTAAGGAGAAACGTTACCTAGAAAAAGTATAAATACACCTCAAGGAGTCTCTCATAAGTACATTCACTCACTTATTCTATTGAATGTCTTCTAGTGAACTAGTGATCTATTTGGCAAGTTTGTGATGGAAAAACATTAGGTAGCGACAAGTGAGAAGTGTAGGAGTTTTGCGATTACAGAGGAGAGTTATGGTTTTTTTAAAAACACTAATTGGATGATCCCTGCGAGTCTGAAAACTAGTGTCCTGTGAGGCATCCTCGTGGGTTGCATAGAACTCGTCGCATGAGGCCCCGCATGACAGGGAGTCTTTGTCCCACGAGGACAAGACAAAAGTGAAGGAAGATGCTTGTTCCTAGTTGTTGAGGAAAAGGAGGGCATGTTTGTCTGATATTTGATACAACAGGTCATATACAAGTTACGGGTATTATTATGTGCTTGATTTGAGAGTTACATGTTATGGTTATGGCGCATGCTTGATACATGGTTGGTATATTGTTGAGACATTAGCACATGATTGAGGAACACCTTAGATGCATGGTGTTGACACTTGAATGAGGTAGAGTTCTGGATGATGTCGGTGCATGGTTGAGGTAACTCTTATATTTTATGGTACATTCTTGAGGCATGTCATGGTATTGATCGTGCATGATACACCTTAGTGATGTTATGATACATTCATTAGTATCACATCTTGGCTATATTGGTATCTTGGTATTGTGGCTATATTTTTTATGTTTGATGCACTTCATTGATGATATCTTATGATATGGTACATGGTTGATATACTTGGTATAGTACATGGTTGATGTGCTTAGTGTGGTACAGGTTTGGTACATGGTTGATATATGGTACATGGTTGATGCATGGTATGGCACAATTTGATGTAAATGGTTGTTGTACTTGATTGATACATGGTATGGTATAGGCTTGATATAGGTGTTGATGTACATGGTTGATACAGGGTACATGGTTTGGCATATGTTTGAGGTATATGGTTGGGTACAAGATTGAGACACATATCTTATGATGGTATGTTGGTGATCTTGGTATATGCTTGGTAGAGGCATATGTTGGTGATCTTGGTATATGCTTGGTAGAGGCATAAGTTGGTGATGTTGGTACATGCTTGGTAGAGACATATGTTGGTGATACTTGAGCATCTGGTTGAGAGGTGTTCTTGGTGATCGTGGATATGGTTTCATTGATGTTGAGTATCAGTGACAGTGAAAGATTGATGTGATTGGTTGATGTAATAGGTTGAATATAGTGACATGTTGGTGAGAGTGACAGGTTGGATAAAGTGTCAGGTTGACAGGTTACAGGTTGATGTGATAGTGGAAATGTTATAGAAAATCCCCCTGCGGACAGGTGAATTCCCTCTTGGATCTTAGACCCTTATGACCAAGACAGAAAAGTGCTAACTTTGATCACTGACATTCCTTTAACTCTAGCTAAGCTAATTAATAGAGGAGAGGAAGAAGATATGAGTACCTTTTTACGATGTTTGTCCTCACCTGGTCCAAGTTGAGCGTTGATCCCCAAGCTCTTCAACAAGTCCTACAATCCAATAAATAACAAAGACAAAGCATACTTTCTATTCTACCATGATTAGTTTGAAACTAGATTTATCCATTAAACACAAGTTCATGCAGATATACACAATCTTGAAGGAAACAAGCCAAGCACATGTATTAATGAGAACAAAATAAGGTGCTTACAAAGTGTAGATGTAGATGTAGCATCCTCACCAAGCTCTCCTTGTCCAACCCCTTGCTCGAATGATCCACAATCAAAATGACAATACTTTCACTGATTATCTTCCTTTTCACCTTGAGGGTGCCTCCTTATATAGGCTTTGAGAGGCCCAACCACCTTAGAGATTCTTGGGATAGGTCAAGGATCTTTCTCCATCAACCATGGATCCTCCCTAAGATCCAGCCTTGACCTTAGATTTGAATCAAACTGACTTCAAAGATAAGGGGGATCTTCCCTTTATTTCCTCAATAGCTCAACGCTCCCTCAGAATGGTGCATAGAGTGTTGAAACACTCCCCCCGAGGAGGGAAAGGAGCGCTAGCGCTCCCTGCAAGTGGGTAGGGGAGTGTTGCCCTTCAAAAATGCTTTTCAAGTGGTCTTTCTCAAGGAAAAAGTTTTTTACTCTTAGTCAAATGACATATCCTTCTTTTAACCAATCTCAGAGGATGTCTCAAGTGTTCTTGTGATGTCGTTCACGATGTGACACAAGCAAGACGACAGTATGATTTTCTACGACACTTGCGACACTTGCGATAATGACAGTGAGACATCATCGAAGCGAGTAATTTTGATGTGTAACAGACAGTGATAGTGAAAGTGGTAGTAATAGTGGTAGTTATTGTGGTAGTGAAAGTTTGGTATACATTTATATTTCAGGGCAGCAGAATGGGGCAAGGAAAGGGGGTTGTATCTGCCTTCTGATTGGTGCTGGAGAACTCAGGGAGTTGGAGCTTCCTTCAAGTTGGAGCCTGGGAATCTGGGGGTTGTAGCCTCCTTCTGGTTGGAGCTACATAATTCAAGGAGTTGTAGCTTCCTTCAGGTTGGACCATGTAAATAGGGGGTTGTAGCCTCCTTCCAGTTGCAGTTGGAGAATTGAGAAGATGGTGCTTCCAATGAATGTATTCTTTGATATATAAGAAATCATTCTATGGTTTTCTCCCAATTGGGTTTCCACATAAATTCTGGTGTACTTTGTATTTGATGTGATGTTGTGATGTTGCTTATGTTTATATGCTCATGATATATTGGATAAAATCATAGATGATACATTGATGATATACTACTGGTAATATTGAAGTTTATATATTGTGGTTAAAAGTAGTAAAAGTGCTCATACTTATTCACCCCCCCTCTTACTATTCGAACAATTGGTATCAGATCAGGTTCCTTCAGGAAATAGTTAGTTTTATGGTCATAATGGTTAGATATATTAAATGTGGAGTATCATGATGAAAACATTTTTACAGTCACAGGGAAATTATGTTTGACAATCAGTTGTTATAGGATACACCAATATAAAGAAACCAAAGACTGCAACCAAGAAGGAATTGAAAAGAAACAACAAAATAGCAATGGATTTCATCTGGGAAGGACTACTTGATCTGGTAAGAGAAAAAGTTGTAAAATGTTCATCATATAAAGAACTTTGGGATAGATACATAATCTCTACTTTGAGGAATCTCCCATTACAAAGCCATAGAATTCTAAAGAAGATGCAAGAACAGAACAAGAATAAAGGTGTTTATCATGTCAAACAGATTCAGAAGAAGAAGATTTTGAAGAAGGCATAGTAGACCTTGAATCAGGATTAATCAGTGCTTTAGACGAATTGACGAAAGAAAGGAAGAAAAACAAGTCTCTTGAGGAACAATTAGTCAAGAAGAATTCTCAAGAAAGTTTCAAAGAATCCCAACAGGTCATTGTGAATTTAAAATCTCAACTGGAAGAAGCCAGAAGGATTGAAGAAACATACAAAATTCAAATGGAAGAGAAGCAATGTTTGGAATCCAAAATAGTAGCACAAAGAAAGGAAGCAAAGAAGAGAGAGAATATTTTGACAGATCATCTCAAGGAAATATCTAAGGATTTAAACCATCTTAACGCAGAATTCAATCAACAAGAAAGAATACTTGAAGAAGAAACCATATCCTTGAATATCCAACTTGAAGAAGAAAAGAGAACGAAAGAAGTCATGAAGATTTAGATGATGCAAAAAGAAGAAGATATTGAGAAGCTTGAAGAAGAAGTTGTCACATTGAGATTTAAAGTCGTCAAACAAAGCAAGAACATTGAAGAGAGAGAATCATCCACATCCTCGGTAAATAAAGTTGAAGAGAATAAATCCAAATTTCCAAAAAGGAAGAATGAAGAAAAGAGTTATGCAGAAGTACTCAAAGGAAGGAATCATGGTCAGCAAGAATCAAATAATAATGAGTATAACATAGATACATCTTCAACAAGACCTTCCACATTCAAGCAGAAAATAAGCTTCAATCATGATGAAGGAATCAACAGAAGAGAAGATCATGATCATCCAAGGCATGAATCCAAAAGGACTACACCACAAAGAATATCATTCACTCCCACATATGCAAATTTATTTCATGGTCATTGTTTTATTTGTACTAAATTTGGACATAAGGTTGTAGATTGCAAAGCATATGAAATAAATGTTCAGACAAGAAATACCTATGTGGCTCCCCACAAAATTGAATGTTTCAAATTCCATAATTATGTTCACATAGCTTGGAATTGTAGAAGAATGATAAATCCCACCATGAAAGAAAATATCAATGTCAGATACACGAAGGTTTGGAACAGAGAAGAAAGACGAGAAGAGCAAGTGAATAAAGAACAGGTCCCAGAGATCACAAGATTTATAGTAGTGTGAGAAAGAAAAGAAGAGTAGGTGAGTAAATAACATTCCCAATAAATTTTTCTCATAGGAATTGTAGTGCAAGATCATAATGAATCCACAAGAAAAAAGAAAGAAATCGGAGTTCAGAGAGATGATGAGTCTACAAATGAAGAGGAATATTACTCTGCATTAGGGGAGTCATTTCAGTAGATACTACAGATTAGAGAACCATCCTTCGATCAATTTGAAGTGTTTGTAGAGATAGATTCAGAGTAGTCAGATAGTAGAAGTACAAAATGACAGATTGATAGATTGAGAATTAGTGTTCCCATGCAGATATCAGAGGAATATCATTGACACACTTTCCATGAAGGGATATATTCATTACTAATTCAAGAATGTATTGCATATAAATGAACATGTTTGATTCAGTCTGAGAAACAAGAATATGTGATGATCAATTACAACAAAGAAGATTTCATGATAGTACAGTGAAATATGGATCAACATTGTGGACAATTGAGTAGAAGAGTTATGGACAACTTATGACATATGGACATATATGGATTTATGAGATCATTGGTAGGTCTAGACAGATATATGACAGAACATATTTACAATTGGAATCAATGGAATCAATTGGTCACAATAATACAAGCAGTGAAAGGCATAAAATAGCAGGGAAAGAGAAACCTTCATCAGAAGATATATCATCAAAGGGACAGTGTTGAACAATATGGTCATTGATGTCTAAACAATGAACATAATAGACCATGAAGATTTGAAGTCGAGAAATTTTGAATGCTTTTTATATATGTCATAGAGTTACAAGAGGAGGCACCAATGGACAATAAGCAACACTGGAAGAAAGGAAAGGAAACATACACAGGAAGCCCCACATTGATCAACATGACATCTTGTAGAGAATTCAAGGAAAAAGAAATCGTAAGAGAAATAGATCAGCAAAGAAATATTAGAAGCATGCAGACAGGGGGAGACGTACCGACAGGGGGAGTTATCCCTTTTCCTGTGATTTCAAAGGGACAGAAAGAGAAATATCAAAAGAGAAAGAGTCAAGTGCATGAAATCAAAGAATCATTGTTCAGAAAAGGTATACTTTCAGGGGGGGTCACTCTTTGTTATTGATATCAAAAAGAGAAGAGGAACTTGGAAAGAAACATGAGGAAAAAAACATGTGAAGAGAAATATGCATGAAGATAGGCAGAGCAGTCCCAAGGAGAGATACCCTTTTCCATTAATGTCAAAGGGAGAGAGAGAGAAACATTGATGAAGAGCAATGTTCACAGGGGGATCACGAGTATTGGAGTATGAGTGTTGCCATCAATGTTGGTATTTCCATCAATGCCAAAGGGGGAGATTGTTGGACAGTTGGTTGTCATTGATGTCAACCCTTGGAGCATTCGAGATACCTGTGAGTTGTGATCAATATTTATGGTGAGTTAGTTGTCATTGATGTCAACAAGAGTGGTTGATGTCAATAGACGTGATGGGTGCAACTGATGAAGTCTACATGAATCTCCGAAGGTGTTATTATGGAACCTGAAGTTGATAAAGGAAAATGGACATGAAGGACAGTGCAAATGCAGGAAACACACTCATAGATGTATATTCCTCGTCGTGTTGTTTCCAATGGTAGGTGGTATGCCACATGGTTCCTCACGGTTAGGGAGATATTCCCTCATGAAGCTGGAATCCCTAAAGAATGGTTAAGAAGCCCCTAATTGGTTACAAGTCATTAATGAATGGGTAAAGTGGTTGCAACAAGAAATTTCAAGAATCCCTAAGATTAAGGAGAGAATTTACTTGGAAAAAGTATAAATACACATCAAGGAGTCTCTCATAAGTACATTCACTCACTAATTTTATTGAACATCTTCTAGTGAAATAGTGATCTATTTGGCAAGTTTGCGACGGTAAAATATGAGGTAGCGACAAGTGAGAAGTGCGGGAGTTTCAGGATTACAAGGGAGAGCTAGGGTTTTCTATAAAAACCCTAATTGGATGATCCCTACGAATCAGAAAACTAGTGTCCCATGAGGCATCCCCATGGATTGCCTAGGGCTCATCACACGAGGCCCCGCGTGACAGGAAGTATTTTCCCCGCAAGGAAAATACAGAAGTGAAGGAAGATTCTTGTTCCTGGTTGTTGAGGAAAAGGAGGGTATGTTTGTCTGATATTTGATACATCAGGTCAGCTACAGGTTACATGTATGCTTATGTGCTTGATTTGAGAGTTACATGTTATGGTTATGGTGCATGCTTGATGCATGGTTGGTATATTGTTGAGACAATGGAACATGATTGAGGCACACCTTAGATGCATGGTGTTGGCACTTGAATGAGGTACAACTCTGGATGATGTTGGTGCATGGTTGAGGTAACTCTTGTATTGTTGTGGTACATGCTTGAGTCATGTCATGATAGTGATTGTGCATGGTACACCTTAGTGATGTTATGGTACATTGATTAGTAGCACATCTTGGTTATATTGGTATCTTGGTATTGTGACTATATTGGTTATGTTTGAGGCACTTCATTGATGATATCTTATGATATGGTACATGTTTGATGCATGAGACCATACATGGTTGAAGTACTTGGTATAATACATGGTTGATGTACTTGGTGTGGTATATTCTTGGTACATGGTATGGAACAGGTGTTGATGTACATGGTTGATACATGGTACATGGTTGATGCATGGTATGCCACATGTTGATGTACATGGTTGATGTACTTGATTGATACATGGTATGGTACAAGCTTGGTACAGGTGTTGATGTACATGGTTGATACATGGTACATGGTTTGGCATATGTTTGAGGTATATGGTTGGGTACATGTTTGAGACACATATCTTGTGATGGTATGTTGGTGATCTTGGTATATGCTTGGTAAAGGCATATGTTGGTGATGTTGGTACATTCTTGGTAAAGGCATATGTTGGTGATGTTGGTACATGCTTGGCAGAGGCATATGTTGGTGATACTTGAGAATCTGGTTGAGAGGTGGTCTTGGTGTCATGGATATGGTTTCATTTATGTTGAGTATCGGTGATAGTGATAGCTTGATGTGATAGCTTGAAAATTATTGGTTGATGTGATAGGTTGGATACAGTGATAGGTTGACAGTGACAGGTTGGTGACAATGATAGGCTACAGGTTGATGTGACAGTGGTAGTGATAATGGAAGTGGCAGTAATAGTGGAATTGATTTTGGTAGTGACAGTTTGGTATACACTTATATTTCAGGGCAGTAGGACGAGGTAAGGAAAGGGGGTTGTAGTCTCCTTCCAGTTGGTGCCGGAGAACTCATGGAGTTGGAGCTTCCTTCAAGTTGGAGATTAAGAATTAGGGGTTTGTAGCCTCTTTTTGGTTGGAGCTAGAGAATTCAGAAAGTTGTAGATTCCTTCAGGTTGGAGCCTGTAAATAGAAGGTTGTAGCCTCCTTCCAGTTGTTGTTGGAGAATTGGGAAGTTGGTTCTTCCAATGAATGTATTCTTTGATATATAAGAAAGTAGTCCATGGTTTTCTCCCAATTGGGTTTCCACGTGAATTCTGGTGTACTGTGTATTTAATGTGATCTTGTTATATTGCTTGTGTTTATATGCTCATGATATAATGAATGCAATAATAGATGATACATTGATGATATACTGCTAATAATATTGAAGTTTATATATTGTGGTTAAAAGTCATAAAAGTGCTCATACTGATTCACCCACCCACCCCCCCTCTCAGTATTCCAACAACAGTGAAACATGGTGACGGCGTGGATGTTAACTCACTATTGACTAGGAGTTGACTCATAATTGGCTGGGTGCTTGGAAGATGATGATTGGGTAGCCAAAATATTTAATTACTTCATTAATTTCCTCAGGGTCAAATGTCCTAGTCTTCATAATCTCTTTATGTTTCACATATAAAGCATGGAGCCTTTTCCAATATATACCAAAAACTCTCAAAAATTACCATGCATGTGGGATATAAATTTCAAGGAAAAATTCAACTTTTTAATGGGGTGGACGAATTTAGATCAAGGTCCAGGATTGACCCATGAAAACTGATCAACGACTATTGAGTCTTGATGTTCCAGAGGCCATATCTTGAGATACGAGCGGCGGATTTGGAAAATACTTACCTTGTTGGAAATATATTTCGATGAGTATTATGGTGGAATAAGTATTAAAAGCTAATAATGGCCATAATTTTCTCAAAAATTGAAATAACAGTCAGCAATATTTTTATGGTGTGCTGATAAAATTGCTTGGTACCTCGATTTCACGAGCTCATATCTTGAAATCCAGAAATTGAAATCTCGCTCATGAGGATTTTTTTGTAATATGAAATGATTAAAATAACATATAAAATGATTTCCATGGATAAAAGTTAAATATATTTTCCAAAAAATTAAAACACGGTCCTCTCTTTTAAAGGGCATCCAATTAATTTGTTTTTTAAATAAAAGTTTAATTAAAAATAATTATTAAATATGAAAAAGGCACACTACAAGATGCGGATGTCAATGATGCAAATTAATTAATGAGACTTAATTGATTCATTAATTAAATTTATTATTCCAAGAAAGAGAAAACCCTAACTACCTCAAGGAGTTAGAAGAGTCAGTTTTAAAAAGCAAGAAAATACGTCATCAACAGGTGAGAGAGAAGGTTTCATTATCAGGGAAAATGATCAAAATAGAAAGATCTAACCATCAACATGTAGCCAATATTCTGATCTTCAAACAAATGTCTCCATATTCTCCATTCTTCTTCTTCTTCTACACCACTTTCTCAAGGCTTTTTGTTCACATTTCTGAACTGAACATAAGGTCGAGTTCTTGAGTGTTTCTCTTGTAATCTTACAAGACTTTTCTTCCATGATCATGGAGTATTTATAGACATGTATGTTACTGATAAACAAATTTTGTGTATTGTTTGATATATTTCATGAATAAAACTCCACAAAGAACTATTATGGGGCATTGCTCTAATGATTTCTCAGATCTTGGGATTTTTGGGTGTGAGATTTTTGGAGTTTTCCTATCAAATTATTTTCAGTATTAAAAGAAAAACTCTTTTAAAGTTATTTGAGATGATCAAAATTATTCTCTCCTTTTTCTTGTGAGAATATATGGTTGCATCCAATATTTGTATGTGATTTAGAAGGTTGCATAAATGGTGTTGAATATGTATATTTTTTTATATTGAATCCTTCCTTCAATATTTTCTTATTGTAAAGAAACTTGTTGCACTTAAAGATCATATCAGATTATTAAAGAACCATTTCTTATATAAATCAATAAATACTTGGGGTTTTATGTCTAGCATTCTCCCTAATCCAAGATATTCAAGACATATCTTTCAGCCAAAGAGGAGTACCACCTCTATAAAAATGAAAGGGGATTCATATCCTCGTGAGGTTGATGTTTCAATCCTAACCAATTCAAACATCAACAGTTCCTTGCATACACATTTCCAACATTTCTCTGAATGGATTACAAAGGTGCTAGTCACTTTCAATCAATTGAAAATCGTAAGTGTGATATTGAACCAAAACTAAATAAATATAACATTCATGTAAACATTGGTCTAAAGAAAACAACCACTAGGAAAACAATTGTTATCCATTCCATAGTCAAGGAAAATGTAGAATTAAAAGAAACAAACATTTTGCAACAAAACAACTATGTGGCAAAGGGACAAAAGAAAAGTAAGAACAAATTGCACAATTTAATTGGATTCAAGAGGTTGTAAGGACAATGATAGAAAGAACTTCTATAAAAACCTAGAAAAAGTGTTTTGAAAAATTGCACCACTTGAAACAAGAAATACATAGGCAAGGTGTGTTAATATGTTTGAAAAAAAAAACATATGAAAAAAAAAGAGAAATTGAATCATATGCAGAGGCAATTGAAGACACACCAACTCGTGTATGTGCAATTTGTGAGTGAATGTTATTCCAAAAAACCATGTTTGACATTAACAATGACACTGAATAACTTCTTTTGCATTTCTGAAGAAAAAAAATGAAGGATCAAAATCCATTCATCTAAATGAACAAATTTGCAAATAATGTAAAAAATTACTCAACAATGAACAATTGCCTATTTTTGCATGTCCTTCACAAATCCAATGGAACAAAGAATTAGAGTCCATGAAGACCTTGACAACTTGAAGAAAGGATAGTGTCTCCCATAATGGCCTTTTCACAATAAGGCAAAGTCGATAGAAAAAGGCTCAAATTGGACTTACATGAATAATCATAAATGTTCCTACAAATTTGGATCGGATTCAAGTCGCATTTCCTAGAAACCTATCAAATTTGGTGACAATTGTAGTAATGCTTAAAAAAAGGAATACACAAATGATTATTTGTCTAGGAATGTTCAACCAAAAAATGTTACAATTGCTCTTTGTGATGTGTAACACTGTGATCTACAAGAACAAAGTTGTTCTTATCAATAATGAATAGGAAGAAATATTCAACCAAAACATTCAAGAGCACATTGATCAATTGTCAAACATAGAACTACTAGATTCTATTGATGACAATGTTGATCTTGAACAAATATCTAAAACAATAGTACATGGTTATGCTCAAACTCATTTAGTTGATGAATCGGGGAAAAATATCATACAAATTGTGGAGGATTTAAACCATTAGGAATTTTCTAAGATAGGTTCTCTGAAAAACTAAATTTTCCAACCATATTCTATGGATCTAATCGACCTAATGATGTTGTCCAGCATTTTTCTTTTTAAAAAATAGCACAATGGGAGCTTTTAAATGCTTCTAAAGATTTTGCAACACATGTTACTAATAATATATTTAATCAATTTAGATTCTTATTAACCAAGTTTCAATCTTTGTTTGGATATATGTTCACAAACAAGAGCTTAGAGGGATAAAATTTCCTGAAAAAGATGTGAAGTACAAAAACATCCTTGAGAAAGTATTACAATTGCCAATTTCATTTCAAAGTATTAAAAGCATACACACTTCACTTCATTATTTCAAAAGCATGAGAAAAGATGTTTTTGAAATGATAATACAACTTGCCCCCCCTACATTATTTGTCGCATTCACTAGTGCTAAACATATTTGGGACCCCTTATGCAATGCATTACAAGAGAATAGAAAAAAGTGTATAGATATAGGTGATGAAAGAATTTCTAAAGAAAATATTGACTCGTTGATCAAGAGGAATCTTGTCATTTTTAGTCTCTATTATAGACACCCAATAGCATATTTTAAAATTTAATTTCAAAAAATAGTGAGATATCTAGATAGGTCATAGACTATTTCTTCACAACTGAATTCCAAAGTAGAGGTAATGAACATGAGCATAGGATTCTTTGAATAAAAAATGTGCATGTTTACAAACAAGATTTAGATGATGAGGTTGAATAATTTGTTGATAGATATATATCATCTTATTTAGCATTACTTATTTCTAAGCTTCTGAATATTCAAATTCATCATCACAACAAATCTTGTAAGAAATATCAATAATCACACTGCAAATTTAATTTTCCTCTTCCTCTAATGGACAAAATAGTGATTTTGCATTCATTGGACAAATATGACAATACTTAAAATGAAAATTTTAAAGAACTATGATTTTCTATAGCAATCAAGTTATTATAAAGACATGTCATTCAATATGTTATTATTTGATCTTAAAGTAACTATAGAACAATATATTCTCCTTTTGCGCTCTTCTCTTACACATATCTTATTGCTAAAATCATATCCATTCAACATTTGGATAAATGCATTTGCAAATAAAGTTTAAAAATTATGGTATGCAAATACATATGTGTGGTTCATCTTAGATATTTATGTTGCAACAACATATTGCAATTCATACATCACTAAGATGGATCACATAATGACAACTACTTTCAATAAAATTAGACAATAATGCTTTTGTAGCAATGATTGTAAGCTTGAAACTATTTCCAAACTCGGAAATACACTTCTTAACATGAAAGAGATGTCTAGATAACAAGTTGTGCATATTGTGTTGTCTTTTCCTCTGCATTCCATTTCAAGTAGAACAATATTTATTAATGCCACACCATCTGACAAAAGAAAATTTGTGCTAAAGAGACCAAAACTCTTGAAACAAGAGCCTAATGATTTTGAAGATATCATGTGTGCTTCTATTGTTAACAAGTATATTGATGGACCAATTAAACTTGAGAATATTTTCTTTATAGAATACATTGCATGGTGCTCCAATTCAAATGCAAATGACAAGAGAAGGAAATGTGCATGTATCATATGCTACATTTGGTACAACCAACAAAATGAACCAAAGATTTTTTCTAGAAAAAAATGATGTTGTATTTTCCATATAGATAAACATGTGATGCCTTACAAGGACAATATGAAACATGGTCTGAAGCATACATGTCACAAAAAGGAATGATAGATCTTATTGAACAAAAGTTTGTAGCTAAAGCAAGAACAACATGGGGTGACATTGACATACCTTTTGAAACTATTGCAACTAGACACAAGCAAATATTTTCATTTGAGGACTCTTCTAATCGAAAGGAACATAACTTTAGACATGAAAAGTATGATATAGAAAATGATCTAAAGACAAATTTATCTCTAGATAGATGCATCCTATGTCTAGTATTATTGTTGATAGTGTTCAAAAACCATTTATTTTGAGCATAAAATATTATTATGAAATTAGGGAAATACTTAATAGACAAGAACACTCAATAACAAAGGAAATCATAATGAGGAAAAAAACAAACATACTGCTTCATTTTTTTTTAAATGGAGGTAGGTACAGGGAAAATATTTACAACCAAATAAATCTACCATGGCCTATTACGCTTTTAAAATAAACAACTTTAGAGTGATCCACTGAAAAATGGAATCATAGTTGGATTTACTAGGAAAGTTACATATAAAGAATATGGCATCATAGTCCACTCCTCACTACGCCTACCTTTGGGCTTGTCAAACATGCTTCCACTAAACTATAGCACATTAAAATTATTTACTAAAGAATATGTGCAACTTCATTTATTACTTATAGATGAGGTGTCCCTAATTGGAGCTCAAATGCCATACAACATTGATACAAGACTTCATGAAATAATGCACACCCCAATAGCACCTTGTGGAAATCATGATACATTTTTATGTGGTGACCTTTGTTAAACACAACATGTACTTAATCTTGGATATTTAAACAGCCAAGTTTCCATTGTGACAATATTCCTTATACATTTTGAATGGACAATGTCAAATATTTTGAACTCAAATAGGTTGTGATACAAGAGAACCAAATGTTCATTTCCATTTTGAATAGAGTTATAACATGTTCATAGATAAATGTTAGCATTGACTACTTGAACAAACATTGCCACAGATGCCCACCAAATGATCCAAAATTTATGTACCTTTTTTTATAGAAATAAATATGTTGAACAACACAATAAAAAAAATTGCCCCTTTTTTACTCAAAGACACTCACATTAAAATCATTTGATAGCAAAATGCATGTTATGGGAATCAATAAATATTGTGACAAGAAAATGCATTTTCCCTCTACAATTTCTCTAAAAACAAAATATGTTCATTGATTTAATTGGAGGTAACTATGTTATTAAGGATGGTTTAATAAATGGCGTAGTCAATATTTTTAGGCACTACACAAAAGGAAACATTGACATTGTGTAGTTTGAATTCCCAACAACACCAGTCAGAATAGCTCAACGAGTTTCATTATGTCATTTGTTCACACTTAGTATTCTTGAAAATTGGATAACTATAACAATAATCTTTATAGAGGTCAAATCAAAAAATAGAATTCCTATACTTCATCTACAATTTATAGTGTAATTAGAATGTGCATGAATGATACATAGGTCATAATGCCTTACAATAAAGGGTCTAGATTTCGACCTAGTTGGAATTAAACAACATGAAATTATGTACACTTCACTCTCTCTTGTTTGAGGCATTCAATAACTTTATCTCATAAGAAAATTAGAACCAAAACAATTGTTATGTCCAAAAACGTTGTAGTTAATATACAAAGACTTCAGACAAATGCACATTTACAAGTTAAATATAGTTTGGAAGCAAAACCAACAAAAATGAATTTTCTCATATGCTCTTTGAACACAAGAAGCATTCCTTAAATTTCCATTTCATATTGACAATATTGTCAATGACCATGACCTAATGCAATCGATATCTTGTGTTTGCAAGAAACAGAAATAGACCTAGTTCCAAAACAAAGTATATCTGCAAAGAAATACAAATTCCTATCATCATTTCATCTTCATGGAATTTTAACAAGTTTCAAAAAGACAATAGCTATTCATGAATATAATATTTATGCAAGGATCATATTGAAATGATTTGGATCAATTGTTATCTGCTTTGAATTAATAGCACTATAGTCAAGTTGGAAAATACCTATAGGGTGCCTCATGCACCACTTGATGATGTTTTTTGTCTCATGTAGACCATAGCAAAAGACATCCAACAACATGAACATATTGTTATTAATGGACATTTGAACTTTGACATGTTGTGAAATGGAATAGCTCAAAAATACTTATGTCATTGATGCAAAGTCATAAATTCATTTTGCATATATCAAAACCAACAAATAATTGTGACTCTTTGCTTGATCATTTTTGGACAAATTTTACAAATGATTGCATTACCTCTTGTGCCTTTGACGCAAATTGGACTGATAATCATGAAATATATATTTCAATTTCTTGGAAAGCATTTTATCTATATATCAATGAAAAAATGTGTCTATGAGTTAGAATTTGTCCTTTGTTAACAATTTCCACTAACTGATGGGTCTAATATCCATATTTATTAGTTCATTGAAAAATTGTTGGAGCACCTAGCTTGTTCAAACATGTTCTAGAAAAACTACATACATCACTTTTTGCTTGGTACTTGCTAAAAATAATTACTATGAACGAATTTTTCTGGTTAGGTCTATTTACTCAACATGCTCATTCAAATCAAATAAAGCATACTTCTATGGCCATAGTTTGGAATGTGCACTAGAAACTACAATCCATCTCCCTTTCTACACAAAGAATTTTTACATTTAGCATGCTATGCTCTTTTCTTTTTATCTATGTTTGAAAAAAAAATGTCTATTGTATTTTCCAATGCTTGTTCTAATCCACAAAAGTTTTTTTAACCCCAAGCTTTATCTGTGTTTTTTTTATTTCAAAAATTTATCATAAAATTGTTTCCTTTCTTCAACTTCTTTAATCAAACCAAGACAACTTCAATTATCTTCAAGCTACACTTAGTCTAAAACACTCATATGACAAACTAGATACTTTTTGTTTTTCCTTCCATATATGATCCACATAAATACTAGATACTTTTTGTTTTTCCTTCCATATATGATCCACATAAATATACAATATATACAAGATTATTCATTTCGTAGCAAAACATAGAAATTTCCATCTAATACTTTAGAATTAAATTGGTCCAAAATGACACCAAAACTCAATCATGTATTGTCAAGACAAATCAAAGGAAAGCAAAGTTCAATGTTATCAAAGATATATTGAAATGATTTTTCAAGAGACAATAAAGAGGCTTTTCGATGAGAATAGGTTGTATTATTCTATCCTTTGGAAGCTTAAACAAGGAGTCTGAATGTAAGTTTCTAATATTTTGGTTCGAAACTCTTAAGTTTCCAAATTCTTTTTCATTGCTCTTTGTTTTAAAATACTTGGTCAATTTTCATTTAAAATCAAAATGTATGGTTATATAGAAAAAAATATATGTGTAATAAATATTTAATATTTTATGATCCAATGCCTTTTTATAATTTTTTGCTATATCCATTTTTTCTTTCAAGGAAATTGCAACAACTCATAAATTCTTAGTTGCTGCAAAGTTTGACAATGGTTTTTTCTAGAAAACTTGACATTTTACTAGTTGCATAAATGTCAAAACATCTACACAAGAAAGATTTCCCCATTTATTTCAAAAACAAAACTCTTTGTATTTTCAAAAATTGTTTTAGTGTACACTTAATTACCAATCTAATTAATGCATTTATATAAATAGGCATTTTACCTTTAATTGTTGATGCTTCAAAGTGCATATCTTCAAAAGGGATGTTTCCATCCTCATGTCTAGGGTGTTGTGAATGTGAAGTGATTGAGTGTGAGGATGTTTGAGATTGGTTGGAGTCAAGAATGGGCAGGTTGTTTGCCTTTGCTAGGCTTTGTTTCTTGGGATTTGAAAGTTTTTGGAAATGCATGTGAAGCAATAGAGTCAGTAGAATGAGAAGGTTTCACAAGAGGAGGTGGTGGTGGAAATGGTAAAGAATTGTTTTCCAACCATCAAAACAAGGCGGAGGAGGATGTACAATATCATTTTAGCCACCATTCACTGGGACATCGAGTGGTAAAGACACATGTGGATCAATTGGTATGCCAAAGATGCTAGGATGAGGGCACAAAGGTGGTTGTTCATGTGGAGGAAAAGGTCAAAAATCTCTTTGTTCGGCTAAGTTCAGGAAACTCGTATGTAAGAGTTTATTAAACTCTTCAAAATCAACATCAAAATGTACGAAGAATCAAAGTCTTTTATGTCCCCCTTGCCAAAAATAATTTGGCCTTCTTCCTCTACCTCTATTTCCTCCGCCATGGCTTCCTCTACTGAAAACAAAAATCATCTATAAAGTATAAGGCTAAATTAGAGTATGCATACAATATCAAGTGAAACAACAAATACCATTTGCATAATCATAGTTTTATAAATAGATTTGACTCAATCAACAAGCAAACATCCATACAACCAGAGATAAAAGGGAAATGATAACTTTCAAGACAAACTTTCACCTCTACTTTGAAATACTTCACCACCTCATACAATTGGTCATTATTTAAGAACATGAGAATTTCAATGTAATTGGTATGTGAGGGCATTTGTAATTTATGGAAAGTGGAAATAAATGACAAGGAGAGTAATGTCACATGTTCAAAACAATAACACATCAATCATCAACCATGTTCCAAAATCCAAATGCCTTCTAATAATCACTCATTGCTATCATATCATATCCATTGTCTATGTCCAATAAACTTTTTTATTTGTTCATGTATCAGGGGGAAAACATATGAGCTAAAATGAAAATTATATTTGGGAACATGGAGTAATTTATGTGAAATGAGAGTATGGAGGTGTTAAGAACCAAACATCAATATACAATAGAAAAACCTCAAGAAAAGTACTCAACGCCTTGAAAAAGAGATAATTTCAGATAATAAGCCTCTTCGAGGGGGCAACCTCCTTTTACCCCACTTAAATGTTCAAGTACAAGATGATTCAAAATGAAAATGTCTCCTTGGT
>ML783866.1:156198-173361 GCA_009831015.1 Picea engelmannii | reverse complement strand
ATAGTGAATGCAATCATAGGATTGGGAGAAGAAATCGAAGAATCTGTAATTGTTCAAAAGGTACTAAGATCTCTTCCTATGAGATTCAACCCTAAGATATCAGCACTAGAAGAAATATCGGATCTAAACTCAATAAACATGGACGAACTGCATGGAATATTCATAGCATATGAAATGAGAACTTTACAGGAAAATCCAGATGTAAAAGAAGTAGCCTTCAAAGAATCCAAAATAGAAAAGAAAAAGAAACAACAAGAAGAAGAATATAGCAACAACAGTGACGTCTCGAAAGATGATGAAGAAGTGGCCAACTTCGTCAAAAGACTGAACAAGGGAACCAACGGTAGGTATAGAGGTAAGCTTCCTTTAATTTGTTTTAATTGTGATGGTATTGGTCATTTTGCTAAAAAATGTCCTCATAAGAAAAAGAGAAATGATGAAGGTTACTCAAAAGGAAAACACACATATAAAGGCAAAAGAACTACAAAGAAAGTTTTCAAGAAAATATTATGCACCAAAAAAGACAACTCATCATCAGATGAAGATGAAGTCAGTGACAGTGAGACAAGAAGAGTTCTATTCATGGTAGTGAAAGACTCTAAAAAAGAAGACTCCGAAGAAGAATATGAAGAAATCAAAGAAGAATATGAAGAATTCAAAGAAGAAATTGAAGAGGCGTAAGTTGACTATCGAGAAGAATTAATGTGTGCCATAGATGTTATCAGAAGAGAAAAGAACGAGAACAAGAAACTACAAGCAGAACTAGACAAGAAAAAGGACACTCGAGAACTAAAACAAATGATCACAAAATTGAAGGTTCAAATAGAAGAAGATAAAAGAATTGAAGAAGCACTCAAAGAAAAGATAGAAGAAAAGGACATGATCATTGGAAACTTGGAAGCAGAGATTGTCACACTAAGAAAGGATATTCAAAATAAAAATATGAAGAATAGCTCAAAACTTTTGGATGACATTATCAGTAGTTAAAAATCTCATATTGACAAGACCGGACTTGGATACACTCAGACAGAAAAGGGATCAAGCTCCAAAACAACGGAGCAACAAACATATCCAAAAATCTATGCAGAAACAATCAAAGGAGATAGAAGGATATACAAGGAAGATTGTAGGGATACTCCTCCACCAAGAAGAGTCAAATTTCATAATCAACAACCAATAGATAGGCTTCAAGAAGAATAAGGATTCATAAGAGAAACTCCCTTCAGAAGATCCTCGACTCCAAGGTATCAAAATATGTTTTTTGGTTTATATTATGCATGTAATAATTTTGGACATAAAGTTGTGAATTGCAGAGCTAACAATAGGAACAATAACAACTTTGAGAGTCATACACAAAGGGGTTATTCAAAAAGACCTAGTGAAACACAGAGAAGAAGTTGCAATAGGTTTGAATCTTTGAGAACTGAAGTGGAATGGTACAAATGCAACAATTTTTCACATGTGGCCAAAGATTGCAGAATGATAGTCCCTCCTAAAGAACCTCAACAGAATAACAGCAGACATAGACAGGAACCTCAGAAAACAATATGGATAAGAAAGAAAGATCAGTATAACAATGAAGAATGCACAATCGTTCTACAAGCTAAGCAGAAGAAACGTGATTGGTATGTTGACAGTGGGTGTTAAAAACACATGACAGGTGATAGAGACAAGTTTCTTACATTACGAAAGGAAAGATATGGATCAGTCTCTTTCGAAAATTATGATTCATCCAAAATCATTGGAAAAGGCACAGTTTGAATTGGGAACAAGAATGAAAAGACAGAAAATGTTATATTGGTATAAGATATGAAACATAATCTTCTAAGTGTGAGTCAAATATGTGACCAAGGTCATAAAGTTACTTTCGATTCGCAAAAGTGTGAGATAAGAAAAGAAGGTTCAGGGAAATTGGTTGCTACAACTGCAAGAACTTCAAGCAACATATATGTGTTAAGTGAAATTGGAAATGAAAAATGTTGTCTAGGAAAGGAAGATGAAAGTTGGCTATGGCACAGAAGAATGGGTCACATGCATTTTGATAACCTTGTCAAAGTCAGCAAAAGAGAAGCAGTCAGAGAAATGCCCCAGATCACAAAACCAACCAACACTTTATGCAAGCATTGTCAACAAGGAAAGCAAACAAAGACCAAGTTAAAATCAAAGGAATATTCAACGAAAAGACCACTGAAAATTGTGCATACTGATCTAGGTGGAACGACTACAACAAAGGGCTTAAAAGGTGAGAGATACTTTATGCTATTAGTTGATGATTATACAAGAATGACTACAGTTTGATTTCTCAAGAATAAGTCAGAAGCTTTTGAAAACTTCAAGATCTACAAGGAAATGGTTTAAAATGAGATGGATTCAAGAATCAAATTCTTGAGATATGATAATGGAGGAGAATTCACCTCAAAGGAATTTATGGATTACTGCAACAATCATGGAATAAAAAGGCAATTCTTTGTTGCTAGGACACCTCAACAGAATGGAGTTGTTGAAAGAAATAACATGACAGTACAGGAAATGGCTCGAACAATGCTAATGGATTCAAAATTGAAAGATATTTTTTGGACACATGGAGTGCATACAACATTTCACATTCAAAATAGAGTAATGCTCAGAAACAACACCGACAAAACTCCTTACGAGCTATGGAAAGGAAGACCAGCAAATGTGAAGCACTTCAGAGTTTTTGGAATCAAATGCTATATCAAAAGAGAAGATGGCAGAATGGGAAAGTTTGACTCTCGTGTGGAGAAAGGAGTACTTGTTGGTTACTAAGTACAAGGAAAGCATACAAGTGTTACAATCTAAGATTGAAAAAAGTTGTCGAAAGCATCAACGTGACAATTGATGAAACAGGCAGACCAGAATCAAAGGAAGAAGAAAATGAATCAATTAAATAGCCCTTAGAAGAAGAAACGGAAGATGAAAAAGAAGCAGAAGAGGAAGATGAAGAGAATTTGACAGAAGCAGAAGAGCAAGCTTAGCAAGTGTCTACAAAGACACCCAGTAAACGAGTACAGAAGAATCATCCTTCAGATCATATTATCGGAAACAAAGATGCAGGAGTTGAGACTAGAAGAATAATATGTTCACCAGAACAAACACACCTAGCACTCTCATCTACAATTGAACCAAACTATTTTGAAGAAGCCAACAAAGACGAATTTTGGAAAAAGGCCATGGATGAAGAATTGGATCAAATAGATAAAAATGACACTTGGGAACCGATTCCAAGACCAAAGAATAAGAATGTGATCGGCACAAAGTGGGTCTTCGGGAATAAATTGAATGAAGATGGATAGGTTATAAGGAACAAAGCTAGATTGGTATGTAAAGGATATGCACAGGTTGAAGGAATCGACTTTGAAGAGACATTTTCCCTAGTTGCTAGAATGGAAGCAATCTATTTGCTTTTAGCTTATGCATGCTCCAAAAATATTAAAATGTATCAAATGGATGTGAAATCATCTTTTCTGAATGGGGAACTTGAAGAAGAAGTCTACATTGAACAACCAGAAGGATTTCAGTTGTCATAGAATGCAGATTATGTGTGTAAATTAAAGAAGGCCTTGTATGTTCTAAAACAGGCTCCTAAAGCATGGTACTCTAGACTGGATAAGCATCTGCAGCAGGCAGGGTTCAGAAAAGGAAGTGCAGACAACAACCTCTACATCAAGGTAAGTCAAGGTAATATTTTATTAATTGAAGTTTATGTTGATGATATTATTTTTGGTAGTGATGATGACAGGTTAAGCTAGAAATTTGCAAAAGATATGCAGAAATAATTTGAAATGGCGTTACTTTGAGAACTATCCTTCTTTTTGGCACTTCAGATACGTCAAAGCAACCAAAGAATTTTTATTTCTCAAACCAAGTATATCAGAGAAATGATAAAGAGGTTCAGAATGGAAGATTGCAAACCAGTTATGACTCCCATGCAAAACAGTTGCAAGTTGAGAAAAGATGATGACTCGAAGTCCACAGATCAAAGGCAATACAGGTCAATGATTGGAATCCTACTATATGTGACAGCATTTAGACTAGATGTAATGCAGTTAGTTGGACAGGTGCCATGATTTCAAGCAGCACCAAAGGAATAACATGTATTAGCAGTGAAGAGGATTTTCAATTATCTCAAAGGAAAATAATAGTTTGGATTATGGTATCCAAAAGGAAAGGATCTATCACTTATTGCCTACACAGATGTAGATTGGGCATTTTGTATTGATGACCAACGAAGCACCAGTGGAGCAGCATTCTACTTGGGTGAGTGTTTAGCATCATGGATAAGAAAGAAACAATCATTAGTATCTTTATCTACAGCCGAGGCAAAGTATATTGCAACAGCATCATGTTGTACACAGGTTCTTTGGATGAAACAAACTCTGACAAATATACAAGTTGAGTATGATGAGGCCATTCCAATCTATTGTGATAATAAAAGCGCCATCAGTATCTCAAAGAAACTGGTGATGCACTCCAAGACGAAGCACATTCCAATCAAGTATCACTTTCTATCGGAGCAGGTTGCAGAAAAGAACATCAGAGTTGAGTATGTGGGCACAAAATAACAAGTGGCATACATCTTTACAAAACGACTTCCATGGGAATCCTTTGAGTATCTTCGCCAAAGACTCGTATTTATTCCTACTCCAAAATGAATGGTTTTGAATGCTTATCTTATATGTCTTAGATGTACACAAGGAAGCACCATAAAGAGGAAAATTCAGTTAGGGGGAGCAGCCCCGGATGGAAATATACCTTTGCCATTGATGAAAAGGGGGAGAGATCCATCAAATGCAGAGGACAGAGGCATGGTTCTAGGGGGAGAAATGGCCACAGAGATGTAGAGGACGGAGGCATGTTTCCAGGGGAGGCATGACTGATATGACTTCAGTATTGCATGACATAATTTATGTTTTGCATCACAGCGTTGCCATCAATGCCAAAGGCGGAGACTGTTGATTAAGGTTGGTTGGCATTGATGTCAACCCTTGAAGAAAGCCCGGTAGCACAAAGGTTTGGGTTATGGAACCAAGTTTGGTTGATGTAAAGATGACTCATTATTGTCTTATCATGGTTGATAATAAGTACAAATGGATGAACTCCAAAGTGGTCCCCTTATGCTGAAAGCCCTCACGGGAAGACGCTTTGTGGATTGAGTTATCCTATAACTATGGTAAGAGAACCCATGCTTATTTGTGGAATAATGAGATTAAGTTCAGTGAATTTTTTAGTAAAACTATCTTATATGGATATTTCTTTTCATTCCATTTCTAGTGGTATGTGGAACGTCACATAACTCCTCATGGTTAGAGAGTTATGGCCATGAGAAGTTGGAGAACCCAGGTTTGGGTAATGGACCCAAGTTTGTTTGATGGATAACGGTATGAGTTTTGATATATTTTTAGGTAATACTATTCTATGTGGATATTACATGTCATTCCATTTCTGTTGGTATGTGGAACGTCACATAACTCCTCACGGTTTGAGATTTATGGCCTTACGAAGTTGGAGGACCCTCATATGTCATCTAGAAGCCCCAAAAGGTCAAAGTAGTCAAAGTGGTTTAAGAGATTTTAGAAGGTAAATAATAAAGTGAAGTGATGAGTGTACTATAATTCAAAATGAATACAAAATAAATTATTTAAATAATAAATTTAATGGAGAAATTAGAAGTGGATTAACCCTAAAATAAGGAAAGTGAGCAAAGTGACCTAGAGGATGTTTTTAAGGAAACTACTTGGAGAGTATAAATAAGAGGCAAGATTCTCTCATTTTACATCACACTTGAGCATATGGAATATCTATAGGTGTCTAAGGTAACCAAAGGATATCTAAGCTGAATTTCTGAGGAAAGGTGAAGAAAATAAGGCCGGAATTCAAGGAAGGATAAATTCTTTTGATGATGCTTTCTAAGGTATGTTATTTACAGGTCATCTCGCCATTTTCGCAATAATTTTTTTCTAGAATGATTCAGACCATGAAATTGCTATGCCATTTAGGAAACATATCCAAGTATCTGTGGTAAAAAATTCATATTGTGGGTCTTTGTATTTTTGGAGTTACACTCCGTGGAAAAATAAGGTTTATGGCTAGTCTTGAAACTAGTCTAAAACAGGTGTTTCGGGTAAAAACGTCATAACTTCTTCATAACAGATCCAAATTCAGTAAGACCAAATGTGTTGGTTATAGTATAGTCGTTAGTATGTTTTTTAATAGTTTTAGATCTATTCAAAAAATATTCTGTGCAGGGCATGTTCTACAAGGTCGCTCTCTAGAATAAGCCAGAATTCAGCAAGGTATACCATTTTTGCTATAACTCATTTTCTGAGAGGTTCCAAGTAGTGACAGTTGGAAGAATTACATAAAACACACTGAAGAACATTGTGTATCAGTTTCATATCTTTATTCATTACAGGTACAAATTTATGATTATTTCAACTTAATGTTGTTGACTAATCCAAAAGTAGTCATGTGAGACTAAAGAAAAGTTTGATGAAAATGCTAGTCTCTTGTTGTCAAAGTTAAGGAAGGTTTGCAGGTATGTGATCATATACACCAAGTCTATTATAAAGTTACAAATCATATTCTGATGATGAAATTGATGAGGTCTTTTGGTTAAGGTACATGTTGGGTACATGGTTGAGACAAGTAGTTGATGAGGTGGCACATACATGAGGTGTATAGTTGATGATGTTGGTACATATTGATGAGTCATAGTTGATGAGTAGTTGACACATGATTGGTACATACTTGGTACATGGTTGGTTGCACTTGTGTATGGTACAGGTTGATTACAGGTTGTTTGGTACATGTTGGTGCATGGTTGATGCACTTGTTTATGGTACAAGTTGATTACAGGTTGAGGTAAAAGTCGATGCATGGTTGATGCATGGTTCAGGTTTATTGGTACAGGTTTACAATGATATATATCACATTGATAGTGTGACAATGGTTCCATCATTCTACTTCTACTTCAAGGCAGTTGGACGGGGCAAGGACAGGTGGTTGTAGCCACCTTCCAGTTGTAGCCGGAGAACATAGGGGGTTGTAGCCTCCTTTTGGTTGTAGCCAGAGAATTGGGGAGTTGGAGCTTCCCTCGGGTTGTAGCCTGAGAAACTAGGGGGTTGGATTCTCCTTCTAGTTGCAGCTAGAAAAAAAGTAAGTTGGTGCTTCCAATGAATGTAATTCTTCAAGACATATAAGAAAAGGCATTATGTGGTTTTCTCCCGCTTTTGGTTTCCATGTAGAACACTGGTGTACCATGTATGTGTATGATTGTTCATTTGTTCATTGCTCATTATTGGATGATAATTCTACATTGATATAACACTTGGATTATTTGGTTTAAAAAGGATTATAATTTCTCTATTACTTATTCACCCCCCTCTTAGTAATCCAACATTATTGTCTTCATTAATGGTTATAGGAACTGTCTCAACTATTTCTTTCCCCTCGGTGGTCAATTTGTTGATAGCTTTCTTGAACCATTCTTCAATATAACTTTTCATTGGTGCCACATTGATTTCATGCCGGATTTTGATGTTGAACGGTTCACCCTCCAAGTCTCTCAGATCAAGGGAAATGTCAAGTGTCTTTGTAATAAAATTCTACATGTCTCCCTCCACGGGTTGTCATGTGTCACAATTCCATGCTTCCATGTGGAATGTTCTTATTGTCTCGTGGTTTAAATGGGGAACACTTTGGAATAATGGTTAAGTATGGGAGAGAAGGAGGAAGGGTAAGTGAGGGGAAGGGGGAGGATTTGTAGATAGTGGAAGTTAGAAGGGTAGTTTGTAGGTTGCGGGGACGAAGGGGAGAAATTAGGGTTTGGAAACTTTGTGAACCCGCCAACCCAGGAACCCACCAATCCGTCGTTGAAAAAGATCAAAAATTGGCTAAGTGTTGTATAGCAATCGTTCGGACTCAATATGGGAGAGATGGGATACTCAGGAGATCTAGGAGTCCGATGGTCAAACTGTAGATCATGGAAATTTTGGGTGTGAATTGTATATCATGGAACTTTGGATATGAAATCTTGAACCTGCCAACCCGGGAACCAGTGAACGTAAAAATGGTTAAGTATAGAATGATGTGGTGATCGGTCAGACTCGTGATATGGAAGTATGAATGGAAATGAGAACCCGCAAGTCTTCCAACCTGTGCACTTAGACATTTTTAGAAAAATGACTAAGTATAGTAACTAGAAATGGAAAATAGAAGGGAGAAAAGAACATGGGAATTTGGGTAAGTATAGAAGAGGGAAAATAAATGGATAAAATAAAATGAGAAAATAGAAAAGGGGAGGGAAATTTCAGAAGCAAGAATTGATCTCAAAAACTTCAAGTTTAAAACAAGGTGATTTTCTGTCAAAATAATATCCATGGTTTAACATAAATAGTACCACCAAATATTTCCCAACCTCAGAGTTAAGGAGACAACAGTAAGGTATGTAATACAAATAAAAACCATGACATGGTAAATTTCAAGAAACACTTGCAATGCATGTTCAAGTAGAATCACGGAAACAAAATTGAAGACCTGGGTTTGAAACTTCTCAAAAGAAAACTAACATACATGCAGAGGAAAACCCATGAGACTATTTCCTAATTTTGTTCAGGGTTTCAAATTTTAATGTGTAGAAAACGAGACTATTATAGAGCCTGTATAAAAAAGAGCAGAAAAGAAGCTACACCGAGCCAAAACAAATTATATACAATGAACTCACATAGTCAAGAGATAATAATTTTGGGATGAGGGTAAATTCCAGAGTGACAAGACAAGGGAATATTTATTTTTAAAATAACAAAAACGAGCTCATGAAGACAAAAAGAACAAGCATACTCATTATCAGTCAGGCAGAGCTATTCCAAAACTATTTGTTGCAAATAGAAAGGTGCATTCGATGGGTACAAGCTAGAATAGCGTACCTTCCTTTGGCTCTTAAATTTATCTAAAAAACAAGTCTACAGTTAACACGACCACAATGATTGAGATTTGGAACAGGGGCATCACTTACCAATGAAAAACCAAAATGAAATGTCAAAACCCCAGCAAAATGTGGTATACCTCAATGGATGAATTCCCGCATCTCATGCATTGAATGCATAGGGTGTCACATTCTCCAAAAATCGATATCACAATAACTTTCCAATCCATCTCGGATTCCACTATTACCATCAACCAATCATAATCCTGAGATATTTCCAAATATGAAAACGTTCACATGCCATATAACTACGTCAATAGACACATAACACTTCCAACCCAAATGATGACCCAACTTTACATCAACCTCATTAATCAAATGTTTGTTAAAAAACACATTCAATAAAAAACATCGATGTGATGGGTATATGCATATCAATCTGAGTTATTAAAGCAAGGTTCAAATAATGGAAAGAACTATACGATGTCAATGTTGAGCTCATATAATATACCATATGCAATATGTTAAAAATAATTTTCAACCTTTTAACTTCAACGCACCACCCTTTCTCATATAGAACCAAAAATTATTATATAGATGTGATGGCATTTGGAGTTATATAAAATAATTTATATATGGTGGACCATATAACTATACCATGCATAATTTTGCATAAACGAAATTATCTTACCATGTAACTAGAAATCAACCCTTATGATAAACCTTGTTTAGACACAACAATGATAAGTGAGTGATAACCTTTGAAATGATTCATAATCTCTTATGTAATCCTCAATTAGAATTTATGAGTGGAATATGAGTAATATAAAAAATATTTTGCAATTTCAAAGGATCATTTTTCCTTCTGCACAATAAAACTCATAATCAAACCAAAGAAGGAAGCATTATCATTACACAAGGAGTATTTGTTAACCGACCGACCCAGGCAGTTAAGTAGCTACAACTTTCTGAAAGAGGTATAAATAGACAAGCACATGAAGGCTCAAATAGCTTCATGTGAGAGGTTGTATGTAACTGTGTCGTATTGTCATATTATATAATAAAGGATTCTTCTTTGGGATCTCATTACTTGTGTATGTCCTTATCTATGTTTATGTGTGTGCATGTATATCTATGATGTCTATTTAACGATATACCGATAACTCTCCCTACTTTTCCCTAGATTACAACATTGGTTCCATTCCCGGTAGTACTGGACTTGGGCATGTAGAAATTTACATAAATTCTAACTCTATAAGACATACACGATTGGTGGGAGTGAAAAAATGAGAACTACATCAGGAACTACGCAAGAAGGAATTACTTCTCACTAGCCAAAGCACAATCACGGTTCTTTTTAAAGATACGCAAAATATTCCTTGAAGCTATCCCAGAAGAATTACTTTAACACACTAACAGATCAGGTAATGCACAATCTGACACCTGACAAGAAATTAGGCCTAAATTTGACAAACGGAGGAAGAAAAAATTTGCACAACTAGCTTTAAATAATTATTGAAGATTATATTTTAGAACAAGCCATTGAATATCGAACGTCTCTCAAAAAAAATAAAAGAAAAATTTTACACCGAATTGTACAACAGATTTTTCTCCACGGTTCTTAAACTTCTTCATAAATTTCTCCTCAACAAGGGAGTCGGTGACATTGTCAAATATCGACCAAGACTAGGCAGACCATTACCAAATAGCAACTTCCAAGAAAGAGACGAAAAGTGGGAAACATTTCTTGACACAAAGTGCAGAGATGAAAGAGAAGCCTGGGACTACTTCTTGAAGAAATAAACATGGCTAACACTATCGACTTAGAGTAAGTCGAGTCAGTGATGGGGGGTCGATCGAAATTGTGAGATGACATAAAACAAGAAAACTTGAAGTAGTGTTTCCCAAGCCTAAATGTCATAAAGAGGGAAGAAATCCCATAAGAAACCCGCGAATATCCATAAATTAGAACGGGATAAAAAGCAACAAAAAAGAGAAGAACTTTGTAACCATTGGAACAACAAAAATTCGAATAGAAATATGTTCAGGAAGGGTCAACCTGATAGAATGCATGAGAAGTCTGAGTCATACATAGATCGACCAGATTTGGCAATAGCAGTAGCCTCGAGGACACACGACAAAAGTAGCGATGAACAGTTAAACATCCATCAACCGGACGACGAACCAGAAAGTATGGACTACGAAGAATTGGTACTAGCTTTACACACTTTTCCTACACTAGAAACCAGCCCATGGATAAGAGAATTTCTCCAACAGAGATTGCATATCGACGACCAATATGCAATATTATGGTATAGAATGGAAAACCAGGGAAACCTATGAGAAGCACTAATTGTCGAGCCAGAGCAAAATGAAGTCGAAAATATGATTATCTAAATTAAGGATCTCACCAACTCAACCCCTTTCCACATCTAATATCAAGAGAATAAATTAATTATAGTTGGGAAGTGACGCAACCTTTGGAATGATGGTTAGTCAAATATAAAGATCAAATCTCTCAAACCGAGGATGCATTTTCCATACTCAAGAAGAAACAATTGTTCCTTGAGTACCATCCATTATCGAACGTAAAAAAAAAAACCTACCAAAGGATTCGATAGCTCAGTCGAAAGTTGTCATATCTCAAATACCAAGAAAACTGAGCATTCCTGACAAGAAAGTCAAAATGGGATTTAACCACATCCTGATTTATGAAGGAGAGGAGAACCCAAAATGTCATTGGTTCACGTGTGAAAAGTTTTGGGATGTGGCTGATATTATAGATGAAGATAAGAAAATGGCACAATTCAAAGTTGCTTTGCATCACCGCGCCTTAACATGGTTCATGAACTACACGGAAATCCAAACTCGCTCAAAAGAATAAATAAAGAATAACTTTCTAACATTCTTTAAAATTCAGGATGTCACACATTTGGTGGCACAAAAGTTAAAAGAAATAAAGCAAAGACTGGGTGAGTCGATAAGAGAATATGATAAGAGATTCAAAGATATCCTAAGTCAAATCCCGACAACAATTGATCAGAACTTGTTGGTCCAGTGGTATGTAGTCGGGATACTGCCAATAATTCATTCTCAGCTACGCTTATACGAGATAACCAACTGTGAAGATGTGCTACAGAAAGCACAATGATTCGATTCATATGATGATGGCTCATCAACTTCCTCGACAATTGATAGACTTGAGGAGAAAATAGAACATTTGCAACAAACAATCAAAAATCTATCTATATGATGGAATGAAGTATGGTGCACTACATGCCTTGGGGAAGGAACTACAAAGGATAATTTTCCCCTCAATGAATGCACACCAACATCAGATGTCCATTGAATACAAGCTCAAAAATAGTGTAACATATGTGAATGCCTAATTGATCACAGTGTAGAAGATTGTCCACATAGTCTGAAAAACACAAAATGGTGTCATATCTGTGATGCTTCTGATCACCAAACATCAAAATTCCATTTAGACGCTCAGAATCAGAATAATCTACGAACAGTCTACCACACAGAAAACATTGATCAAGCAATCAACTATGGTCAAAGAGACGACTACTACAGTCATGGTCGAGGTTGAGGAGGTTGATTTGGATTCAATGGTCAAGGTCAAGGTCGTGGATGACCGTATTATTTCAACTATTGGAAAGATGATCACATCAACCCAGATTTCCCTGTAAAATATATAATTAATTTGAAATTTTGCAATATATGCGGCATTGGAGATCACTGTTTAGAAGACTGCTCGATAGTACTCGACAGAATCATACCAAGAAAAAATGTGAATCTACTACATGCAGTATCCAAGGAGGAGGTGATGAACTCAAAAAACTTACATATTGTTACAAGGTTGGGTGCAGGACGAGATATTCCCAATCCACCGCAAAATTACCAAAGAAAGAAATCAAGTATCTTTCAAACCCAGACAATGAAGAGAAAATCATGAGAGAAGCTCTTAATTTCTTCAAGAACTCCACAGAAGATCAGCAAAACTTGAGAATTTGAAATGAAGACACCATCCAAGAATTTTTGCAACTCCTCAAAGAAAAACACTCATAGGAAGACTGTTGGACCTACTCAACATATTACATGAATACAAAGATGGTCAGAGACCGACCAAGGATGAAAATCACCTCTCTTATAACAATAAATATTATGATCCATGAGTCTACTTGGATATTGAAGGAATGATGGTCAATCAGGTAGTCGTTGACTTTGGATCTCAAGTAAATATTTTTCCACAAGAAACATGGATATGAATGGGTCGACGCAGCTTAGCGCCCACACTAAACTATCTTAAATTATTCGATCAAAGATTAATATAACCAATTGGAATATTGAGAAATGTAGACACTCAAATTATGGGAATACTGACTTCGGTGGACTTCGAAGTTATCGACCTTTTCGAAGGAATGCCAACATATGCAACTCTTGTCGGTTGACCTTGGGGTCGATAAATGAAATAAACTATCTCACTTGAAAGAGATATAATTAAATTGAATGGAAGTGCGAGAAAAATAATCATTCCCCTGGATCCAAAGGAAAGAAAACCATGGATGGAGTCATGGGATGAAGATCAAGAAGCCAAGTGCCTGTATCAAATAAGCAACAAATAAAAATATTATATAGAACCGACCACAGAAGGACAAATTTTGAGACAATCTCCCATGTTGGTCTGGCATAATTCTGACTCTGCTTTATATAACTGGAAAATGGAGAATTACAAAGCACATAAAAAAGACTGCTGATCTATTGAAATTATTCCAAAAGATCATCTTAGGACGTGCTACTCAATCCAGGTTGTACCAAAAGTATATGAAAAAATAACTCGACAAACTCCCACCCTTATATCGACCAACAATCAAATAAGCAAACCCTTATGATGCAGTGAATGATATGCTTGTTTGACCCATGTCAAAGAGGTGACAAAATCAATAGGAGAGAAAGGGAGGATGCAGAGCCTTGTGGAAACCCTCATAGGACAAGATGCAAGATGGTGGTAAACACATTCACCCATATTACAAATATGAACGACTGTGTTGACGTACTTTTTCAAATGATTCAGAGACAAGAAATTATCCAAAGCTGCAGATATTCCCACCTTCAGAATTGGCTACAATCCAGTAGAGCATATTCAACATTGTGAAAGAAAGCGGTGAAAAATAAGATATAAAGATGAAATGGTATGGTCCCATATGTTTCCATGTACATCAGATGAAATACCAAACAAACGGTATAAGATTGAAGAATCTTGCGACCATACATCAAACTAAGCTAAAATCAAAGAAAATTTTGTGCAAGACTTTGAACTTAATCCAGAAGAGGAACACTTGAGAGATGCATCACATCAAATAAAAATATTTCTATAAAATCCTTCACCGACTGTACAAAAATAAAAATAAAATATGTCGGTCGATTTAGGATCGACATCGACCTGCAATTGTATGTTGGTAGAAGACAAAGAAATCTAGATTGCACAGAGGATCGACATGGAAAATATAAAATGGCCAGGACAAAGCTTCCAATGGAAAAAAGACCACCCAACACTGGAAAATCATGTGAAGTCAATATTAAATATATCCACAAAACAAAAATAATACCAGGAGCAACCCAACTTCCCAAATATTTTTACAAAAAATGAAGAGGGAGAATGCCACCTTGATGAAGAAAAACCACCAGAATGGATGGATGTGGAAATCAAAACAAAGGAATTCAACATATCAAATGATGATTGACCAAAAATGGTACGGATGGGTGACTATTGGTCCGATAAGCAAATATTTGACATAGCCAACCTACTAAAATAATATCAAGATTTTTTTGCACGCGACTACAAGGACTTGAAAGGACTTGTAGAGGAAATGGGGAAAATGAAGATTGAACTTATTCCAAGAGAAAGACTGATCAAAAAACGACCATACAAATTAGTGCATTAGTATAAATTGATCGTTCAGAAAGAGATCAAAGGAATGCTATAAGTAGGTATTATTTACCCTATTGACGAGGCAGAATGGGCAAGTCCCACGGTGGTGCAACCAAAGAAACATGATCCCAAAAAATTAAGAATTTGTGTTGATTTGTGGGGACTCAACAAACAAACAGTGATAGATCCATTCCCCACCCCCTTTTTTGATGAAATCACCAATGAAGTTGTTAGTCATGAATGCTATTCATTCATTGATGGATTCTCAAGATATAACTAGGTGACAATAGCAAAAGAAGATAAAGAAAAAACAACATTTTTTTCAGAATTTGGATCTTTCACCTATAGAGTAATGCCATTTGGAATGAAGAACGCGCCAGCAGTTTTTTCAAGAATAGTGGTTAAATCATTTCAAAAGTATATCTATAAAACCATAGCATTATACTTCGATGACTGGACAATATATAGTCTATTAAAAAATCACATACAATGGCTTCGACTTATGCTAGAACACTGCAGGAAAATTCAACTATCACTAAATATCAAGAAATGTATATTTGCCACACCTATTGGAATCCTGCTAGGACATGTGGTATGTAAAGACAGGGTAAAATTTGACATGGCTAAGATTAAAATTATCCTTGATCTAAAACCACCTGTGAATCAAAAACAAATCAAAATTTTATTGGGACACACTAGATATTATAGGAAGTTTATACGCCACTACTCGAACATGAACTTCCCAATTGATGATCTCTTACGAAAATATATTGAATTTAAATGGAGCCAATACTACCAGGAATCCTTCAAATTCTTAAACAAGAAGTTGGTTGAAGCACCCATTCTAAAATTTCCATATTGGTCGAGAAAATTTCATGTCCATGTCGATGCATCCAATGTAGATGTTGGGTCAGTATTATCAAAACCATACGACTACACAATGGACCATCCAAATGCGTATGCAAGTTGAAAATTGAATAAGGCATAAAGAAATTATTCGACTATGGAACAGGAATCCCTATCAATGATATTTTCCCTCCAAAAGTTTCGTCACTACTTACTTGCAAATCCCTTCATATTTTTTACAGACCATCAAGCACTGAAATAATTGGTCAATAAACTAGACCATCAAAGCAAGATTTGTCATTGGTTACTCTTATTTCAAGAATTAGATTTCAACATAATCATATGACTGGGGAAAAATAATGTCTGACCTGATCACCTATCATGATTAGAAACGGGATAAGACCCCACAGGAATCAATGATGATCTTTCTGATGCACACTTATTTCGAGTCGAAGTTGCCCCTAAAGATTTATAAGACATTGTCAACTTACTAGAAGAAGGCAAGGCCCCAGAGGATCTCCCAACAAACAAAAAGAAAGTTCTAACCCTAAAATATGCACCTTTCACAATTATCAACGGATATTTATACAAAATGGGAATGGATGATGTTTTAAGAAGATGTGTTCCAGAACACAAAAGGGGGGATATAATCAATGAATCCCATGTAGGAGCAATCGGGGGAAATTTTCAGGCCGATGCAACAGCCAGAAAGGTACTGCAAGTAGGCCTCTGGTGATCAACTCTGCATAAAGACTGTCGAGATCAAGTAAGAAAATGTGATAGTTGTCATAGGCTTGGACAACCTTTGTGGAAAAGTGAAATGCCACTAAGTTCAATAAACTCCAATCGAGCCTTAGAAATTTGGGCTATTGAATTTTCTGGTCCATTTCCACAAAGGGAAAGAAGAAATGGTGTCAAGTATATCATTACTGCAGTCGAATATGTCACCAAGTGGGAAGAAGCTAAGAAAGCCAGATCTTGTACTAAAGAGGTAGTAGCAAAATTTATCTACGAGAATATAATTACAAGGTTTGGTTGTCCTTTGACATTAATAAGCGACCAGGGAACTCATTTCGTGAATGAAACAATTAAGTCCTAATGGAAAAAAAATTAATCGAGCATATAAAAACGACAGCTTATCACCCACAAGAAAATGGGGCAGTCGAAGCATTTAACAAAACATTATACAAAGGACTCAAAATTATTTGTGGCATAAACAAAGATGATTGGGACAACAAGATTCCTACAATCCTCTAGGTATATAGATCAACATTCATTGTTGATACTGAGAGGGGGGGTGAATCAGTATCAAGTACAATTTAAAAAACTTTTTCAACTTATACTTAAACCATTCAATTATATCCAATGAGCAATGAACAATAGTATAAGAGTTACACCAATACACCACAATACACCATGCACAATATATGATAAA